>JARQOD010000943.1:75782-116204 GCA_033576555.1 Oophaga sylvatica | reverse complement strand
ACATCAATTAAGGAATTTGCTTCAAAGATCATGTGAGAGCATCACAAAACATTACCAGACCCCAATCAGAGGGCAATAAAACTTTCACACTCCTTATCTATGAACTAGTCCAATATTTATTGCCACAACTGTTCGTTCCTCTCCCATAATGACAGTTCTGCTTCACGTCACTTGTCTTATTTATTGCATTGTTTCTGTGCTGTGTTGTGTTAAATATGTGATTCTTCAGATTTTGTTTTAGTCTTTGCCTGATGAAGAGACCTGAGTAGTCTCGAAAGCTGCAATTTGTTACCATCTTTTCAGTTACCATTAAAACGTATCAACCACTGAGGACTCTCAAGTATAAATATTATACTGATGTTAAGACATTTGCATGATTTGTAATATTTATTAAATGTTTTTAACACATTTTTATTAAGAATGAATAACATGAAAGTGATAAAATATTAAAAATAAGAAATCAAAGAAATAAAAACTGAGAAGATGAGGGGAAATATAAAAAAGAATGGTGTCAGAGGGGGATCGATCCGGATCGGTTAGGGTCTTTGACATAGCGAAAATCCAGGGACTAGAGCTCTGAGCTGCGAACACAGTGTCTGATTACGGTGCTGCCGACTGAAGAAGAGAGAATGATGATTGAGTGGAGCGAGTAACTCAACGTGCGAGAGAAGGAGGACTTCATATATAAGCACAAAATATACAGAGAAATCTCCGAAGCCACGAGGTAGCGAGCCTGTCAGAGCGTCACAAACGACCCGCATCAGGAACAGAGGGTGAAAACAAGAGAGAAAGAATCCGGACCACATATTGTAATGGTAATCTGAAAAGAGAACAGAGAGGCAGAACAGACGACAGAACAGAACAGAAGAAGAGCGCAGAACAGAAGAGCGCAGAACGAAGAGCACAGAACAGAGAGAGACAGAAGAGCGCAGAAAAGAAGAGCGCAGAACAGAAGAGCGCAGAACAGAAGAGCGCAGAACAGAGAGGCAGAACAGAAGAGCAGCAAAACAAGAGCGCAGAACAGAAGAGGCGCAGACAAAAGAAGAGGCAGAAACAGAAAGAGCGCAGAAACAGAAAGAGCGCAGAACAGAAGAGCGCAGAACAGACAGAAGAGCGCAGAACAGAAGAGCGCAGAACAGAAGAGCGCAGAACAGAAGAGCGCAGAACAGAAGAGCGCAGAACAGAAGAGCGCAGAACAGAGAGGCAGAAAGAAGAAGAGCGGAACAGAAGAGGCGAACAGAGACGAGCGCAGAACAGAAGAGCGCGCAGAACAGAGAGAGGCAGAACAGAAGAGCGCAGAACAGAGAGAGCAGAACAGAAGAGCGCAGAACAGAAGAGGCAGAACAGAAGAGCGCAGAACAGAGAGAGGCAGAACAGAAGACGCAGGAAACAGAGAGCGCGAACAGAAGAGCGCAGAACAGAAGAGCGCAGAAATAAGAAGAGCGCAGAACAGAAGAGCGCAGAACAGAAGAGCGCAGAACAGAAGAGCGCAGAACAGAAGAGCGCAGAACAGAAGAGAGAACAGAACAGCAGAGAGAGCAGAACAGAAGAGGAGAAAGAAGAGCAAAGAAGAGCGCAGACAGAGAGGAACGAAACCGAAAGAGGAGAAAAAGGGGCGAACAGAGAGGCAGAAAGAAGAGCGAGACAGACAGAACGAGAGGCAGAACAAGAGGGAACAAGAGCGCGAGCAGACGAAGAGCGCAGAACGAGAGCGCGAACAGAGAGAGAACAGAAGACGCAAGAGAGCAGAACAGAAACGCAACAGAAGAGCGCAACAGAAGAGCGCGAACAGGAGAAAGAAGAGCCAGAAAGGAGGAAACAGGAGGAGACAGAGGAGAACAGAAGAGGCGAACAGAGGGGAACAGAAGAGCGCGACAAAGGGCGAACAGAGAGCGCGAACAGAAGAGCGCGAACGAGAGGCAGAACAGAAAGCCGAAAACAGAAGAAGGCAGAAGAAGAGCGAACAGAAGGCGCGACAGAAGAGCGCGAACAGAGAGCAGAAAGAAGAGGAGAACAGAAGAGGCAGACAGAAGGAGAACAGAAGAGCGCGGACAGAAGAGGCACAGAGAGCGGAACAGAAGAGCGCAGACAGAGAGGCGAACGAAGAGCGCGAACAGAGAGCGCGAACAGAAGGCGCAGAACGAAGGAGACAGAAGAGCCGAACGAAGACGCAGAACAAAAGCGCAACGAGAGCCGACAGAGAAAACAGAGAGGCGAACAGAAGGCGGAACGAGAGCGGAACAGAGAGCGCGAACAGAAGGCGAACAGAAGAGGACGAAAGGCGCAGAAAGCAACAAGGAACAAAGAGCGCGCAGAAAGAGAGGCAGAACAGAAGAGGAAAGAGAGCGCAGAACAGAAGGCGCAGAAAAGAGGGCGACAGAAGAGCGCAGAACAGAGAGAAAAAGACAGCGGAACAGAAGAGCGCGAACAGAAGAGCGAACGAAGAGCGCGAACAGAGAGGAGAACAGAGAGCGAAGCAGAACAGAAGAGCAGAACAGAGAGCGCGAACAGAAGGGAACAAGAGGCAGACAGGAGCGAGAAAGAAGAGAACAGAAGAGCGAGAACAGAGAGCGCGAACAGAAGAGGCGAAAAGAAGCAGAACAAAGAGCGCAGAACGAAGAGCGCGAACAGAAGAGAGAACAGAAGAGGAAAGAAGAGCGCGACAGAAGGCGAACAGAGAGGCAGAACAAGAGGCAGAACAGAAGAGCGCAGAAAGAAGAGCCAGAAAGAAGAGCGCAGAACAGAAGGCGAAAGAAGAGCGCGCAAGAGACGAGCAAAGAGGCAGAACAGAGAGCGCAGAACGAAGAGCAGAAGAACAGAAGAGCGCGACAGAAGCGAACAGAGAGGCAGAACAGAGAGGCAAGAGACGCGAAAGAAGGCGCGAAAGAGAGGCGAACAGAAGAGCGCAGACAGGGGACAGAACAGAAAGGAAAAGAGAGCAGAACAGAAGAGACCAGAACAGAGAGCAGACAGAAGGGCAGAAAGAAGACAGAAAGAGAGCAGAACAGAAGAGGAACGAAAGCGAGAACGAGAGGCAGAACAGAGAGCGCGACAGAGAGGAAAAAAGAGCAGAAAGAGAGGCAGAAAGAAGAGGCAAAACGAAGAGCGAGGAGGAACAGAAGAGGCGAACGAGAGTGGAGAACAGAAGAGCGCAGAACAGAGAGGCAGCAGAACGAGAGCGCAACAGAAGAGCGCGAACAGAAGAGCGCAGAGAACAGAGAGGCAGAACAGAGAGCGCAGAACAGAAGAGCGCAGAACAGAAGAGCCGAACAGAAGAGCGAGACAGAGAGAGAGGAGACAGAAGAGCGCAGAACAGAGAGAGCCAGAACAGAGAGCCGAACAGAGAGCGCAGAACAGAAGAGGCAGAACAGAAGAGCGCAGAAACAGAAGAGAGCAGAGAACAGAAGAGCACAGAACAGAGAGAGAGAACAGAAGAGCGCAGAACAGAAGAGCGCGAAAGAAGAGCGAGAACAGAGAGCGCAGAACAGAAGAGCGCGAACAGAAGAGGCAGAACAGAAGAGCGCAGGAGAACAGAAAGAGAGCAGAACAGAAGAGGCGCAGAACGAGAGAAGACAGAAGAGCGAGAACAGAAGAGCGCAGAACAGAAGAGCAGAGAGAACAGAAGAGCGAGAACAGAAGAGCGCCAGAACAGAGAGAGCAGCAGACAGAAGAGCGCAGAACAGAAGAGCGCAGAAAGCAGAGACGCCGCAGAAGCACAGAGAGGCAGAACAGAAGAGCGCAGAACAGAAGAGCGCAGAACAGAGAGACGCAGAACAGAAGAGCGCAGAAAGAAGAGCGCAACAGAAGAGCGCAGAACAGAAAGAGGCGAAACAGAAAGAAGCAGAACAAGAGGCAGAACAGAAGAGCGCAGAACAGAGAGCGAACAGAAGCGCAGAAAGAGCAGACAGAAAGAAGAGGCGCAGAACAGAGAGAGCAGAACAGAAGAGCGCAGAACAGAGAGAGCAGAACAGAAGAGCGCAGAACAGGAGCGGAACAGAGAGCGCGAACAGAAGAGCGCAGAAAGAAGAGCGCAGAACAGAAGAGCGCAGAACAGAAGAGGCAGAACAGAAGAGCGCAGAACAGAAGAGCGCAGAACAGAAGAAGCAGAACAGAGAGGCAGAACAGAAGAGCGCAGAACAGAGAGAGCAGAACAGAAGAGCGCAGAACAGAGAGAGCAGAACAGAAGAGCGCAGAACAGAAGAGCGCAGAAACAGAAGAGGCAGAACAGACAGAACAGAAGAGCGCAGAACAGAAGAGGCAGAACAGAAGAGCGCAGAACAGAAGAGCGCAGAAAGGAGAGAGACAGAAACAGAAAGAGCGCAGAACAGAGAGCGCAGAACAGAAGAGGCAGAACAGAGAGAGGCAGAACAGAAGAGCGAGACAAGAGAGCGCAGAACAGAAGAGCGCGAACAGAGAGGCAGAACAGAAGAGTGCAGAACAGAGAGCGCAGAACTGAAGAGAGCAGACAGAAGAGCGCAGAACAGAAGAGCGCAGAACAGAAGAGCGCAGAACAGAAGAGCGCAGAACAGAAGAGCGCAGAACAGAGAGCGCAGAACAGAGAGCGCAGAACAGAAGAGCGCAGAACAGAGAGCGCAGAACAGAGAGCGCAGAACAGAGAGCGCAGAACAGAAGAGCGCAGAACAGAGAGCGCAGAACAGAAGAGCGCAGAACAAAAGAGCGCAGAACAGAAGAGCGCAGAACAGAAGAGCGCAGAACAGAAGAGCGCAGAACAGAAGAGCGCAGAACAGAGAGCGCAGAACAGAAGAGCGCAGAACAGAAGAGCGCAGAACAGAAGAGCGCAGAACAGAGAGCGCAGAACAGAAGAGCGCAGAACAGAGAGCGCAGAACAGAAGAGCGCAGAACAGAAGAGCGCAGAACAGAAGAGCGCAGAACAGAAGAGCGCAGAACTGCTGCAGCGAGGGGAACGACACGCGTGTTATTGGAACTAATACTGAACTTTACCATATACTGACAAGAGGCTGAGAAAACACAGATAATTCTGCATAGAATGGTGCACTAGTGCAGGCGAGAGGTGTCATGACACATGGGTGACGGTGGCGGCACTGATTGCTGCGAGAGGACTGGCGTTAATGATTTAAGTTCAAATAATTGGGGTCTATCGTTCTCACCCAAAATTCAGAAACGTTGCATTGAGTTTCTAGATTTGCCCGTTCTCATCTGTGAGAATCGCATCTGCACCAAAAACGTTTTCAAAAAAGTGGATGCAAATAGCTTTATTAACTTCAAAAGCGGACACTACTCTAAAAGGTTAATAAATATTCCCCAAAACCAGTCTACAAGAATAAAGAAAAACTGTCCTCTAGAATCTGACTTTCTACATCAAGCCGATGTAATGAAGCAGAGATTTATCGAGCACAAATACCCCAAGAATCTCATCAGACGGGCTTTTAATAATTCTAAGAACCAGAGTCATGATTCCCTTTATAAAAAATCTGAAATACAGAAAAATACTAAATCTGGATTCAATTTCATCACTGCTTTCAATAATCAACACAAGGATATTAGGATATTGTAAATGGCATCACGATCTCTCCCGCACCTGAAATCCGCTGCCTCGGAGTAACTCTTGACTCTGCCCTGTCCTTCAAACCACACATCCAAACTCTTGCCACCTCCTGTCGCCTCCAACTTAAAAACATTTCCAGAATCCGTCCCTTCCTCAGCCCTCAATCTAGTAAAACTCTTGTGCATGCCCTCATCATCTCCCGCCTCGATTACTGCAACACCCTCCTCTGTGGCCTCCCCGTCAACTCTCTTCCACCACTCCAGTCTGTCCTCAACTCTGCTGTCCGACTAATCCTTCTCTCCCCTCGCTACTCACCTGCTTCTCCCCTCTGCAAATCCCTCCACTGGCTCCCAATTCCCCAACGAATCCAGTTCAAACTACTAACACTGACTTACAAAGCCGTCCACAACCTGTCTCCTCCCTATATCTCTGAACTAATCTCCCAATATCTTCCTTCACGTAATCTTCGATCCTCCCAAGACCTCCTACTATCCTCCACACTTATTCGTTCCTCACACAACCGCCTCCAAGATTTCTCGCGAATATCCCCCATCCTCTGGAATTCCACGCCTCAACATGTATGATTATCCACCACCCTTGGATCCTTCAGACCGAACCTGAAAACCCATCTCTTCAGGAAAGCCTACAGCCTGCAATAACCATTCCGCCTCGCTGCCACCACCAGAGCTGCTGCCTCGCCGCCACCACTACCAGAGCTGCCGCCACCACCAGAGCTGCCACATCCCCGACCTTCTGTTTCTTCCCCATTATCCTGTAGAATGTAAGTCCGCAAGGACAGGGTCCTCTCCCCTCTGTACCAGTCTGTCATTGTAAATTTGTTTACTGTAAACGATATCTGTAACTTTGTATGTAACCCCTTCTCATGTACAGCACCATGGAATTAATGGCGCTATATAAATAATTAATAATAATAATAATAATAATAATATTCTTCAGGGTCACTGGCGGATCCTGGTCAATGACCCAATTCTAACACAAATATTACCAAAAACTCCCCTGTCAACATTCAGGAGGGCTCTTATGTTAAAAGAAAGTGTTCTCCCCCAGCAGAATTAGGGACAAGAATTACCATCCGTCAGATATTGCTGCACATGGAAACAGGATCCCCGATTGTGCCGGCAGGAACTGTCTGTACCGCCTTGCCATTTGAGACGACCTCTCTGTATTCACTGTCCCACAAACAGGGGAAACTTTCCAGATCAAAAGCCCCATGTCTTGTAGTTCCTGCTGTGTCATCTATGTGATTATGCAGAGTTGGATGAAACCCGGTCAGCAGGAGCACAAAAACAGGGGCTAAATTAATAAACAATCTTCTTTTATTAAAACCACAACGCGTTTCAACAGGTAATTCTGTCTTCCTCAGGTGGCAAACCACTCGACCTTTACATGAACGTCTTCATTCACAGCGCTCAAATATACACTAAGGGTTCCTCAAACACGGCCAGTCCCGTCACTGCACCCTGACACATAGGAAAGAATAAAGAGCAACTTAGAATTTTCCCCATAGAAGAAATTCCACCGCAAACTCACAATCGATAAGAACAACTGAATCGCAAAGAAGTCTACTGGATTTACAAATGAAATGCTCTCACCCCAAATGGTTTGCACGGAATCACTGAGACTTTCCGGTGACGCTCTTAGTCCGCACATACAGTTCACTCTTATTTCCTGCTGGGGCTCATTCATTCCATTATCATTGCCGGGTTTCATCTTCTCATCACTCCTCATCACTCCTCACCTTCCAATCCCTTCCTCTTCCTACACTCGCAGTTCTATTCTCCAGCACTTTCTCTGCAGCATATGAACATTGCACATCTCCCCTCCTTGGAATAATAGATAAATCGGACACACAATATATAGTGTCACCTATCCAGGTTGTCCTCTGTCAGCCCGTTCTTCAGCACACTCCTCTCCCATCAATCAGTGTCGCCCCGTCACCCATGTGTCATGACACCTCTCGCCTGCACCGGTGCACCGTTCTACGCAGAATGATCTGTGCTTTCTCAGCCTCCTGTCAGTATAAAGTAAAGTTCAGTATTAGTTCCAATAACACGTGTCGTTGCCCTCGCCGCAGCAGTTCTGCGCTCTTCTGTTCTGTGCTCTTCTGTTCTGCGCTCTTCTGTTCTGCACTCTCTGTTCTGCGCTCTTCTGTTCTGTGCTCTTCTGTTCTGCGCTCTTCTGTTCTGCTCTCTCTGTTCTGCGCTCTTCTGTTCTGCGCTCTCTGTTCTGCGCTCTCTGTTCTGCGATCTTCTGTTCTGCGCTCTTCTGTTCTGCGCTCTTCTGTTCTGCGCTCTTCTGTTCTCTCTGTTCTGCGCTTTGTTCTGCGCTCTTCTGTTCTGCGCTCTTCTGTTCTGCGCTCTCTGTTCTGCGCTCCTTCTTTTCTGCGCTCTCTGTGCTGCGCTCTCTGTTCTGCGCTCTCCTGTTCTGCGCTCTCTGTTCTGCGCTCTTCTGTTCTGCGCTCTTCTGTTTGCGCTCTTCTGTTCTGCTCTTCTGTTCTGCGCTCTTCTGTTCTGCGCTCTTCTTTTCTGCGCTCTTCTGTTCTGCGTTCTTCTGTTCTGCTGCTCTTCTGTTCTGCACTCTCTGTTCTGCGCTCTTCTGTTCTGTGCTCTTCTGTTCTGCGCTCTTCTGTTCTGCGTTTCTTCTGTTCTGCGCTCTTCTGTTCTGCGCTCTCTGTTCTGCGCTCCTCTGTTCTGCGCTCTTCTGTTCTGCGCTCTCTGTTCTGCGCTCTTCTGTCTGGCTTTCTGTTCTGCGTCTTCTGTTCTGCGCTCTTGCTTGTTCTGCGCTCTCTGTTCTGCGCTCTTCTGTTCTGCGCTCTTTCTCGCTCTCTGTTGCTGCTCTCTGTTCTGCGCTCTTCTGTTCTGCGCTCTCTGTTCTGCGCTCTCTTTCTGCCTCTTTCTGTTCTGCGCTCTTCTGTTCTGCCTCTCTGTTCTCGCTCTCTGTTCTGCGCTCTTCTGTTCTGCGCTCTTCTGTTCTGCGCTCTTCTGTTCTGCGCTCTTCTGTTCTGCGCTCTTCTGTTCTGCGCTCTTCTGTTCTGGCGTTCTTCTGTTCTGCGCTCTTCTGTTCTGCCTCTTCTCTGTTCTGCGCTCTTCTGTTCTGCGCTCTTCTGTTCTGCGCTCTTCTGTTCTGCGCTTCTCTGTTCTGCGCTCTTCTGTTCTGCTCTGTCTGCTTCTGTTCTGCACTCTTCTGTTCTGCGCTCTTCTGTTCTCGCTCTTTCTGTTCTCTGCGCTCTTCTGTTCTGCGCTCTTCTGTTCTGCGCTCTTCTGTTCTGCGCTCTTCTGTTCTGCTCTCGTTCTGCGCTTCTTTCTGCGCTCTTCTGTTCTGCGCTCTTCTGTTCTGCGCTTCTTCTGTTCGCTGCGCTCTTCTGTTCTGCACTCTCTGTTCTGCGCTCTTCTGTTTCTGCGCTCTTCTGTTCTGCGCTCTTCTGTTCTGCGCTCTTCTGTTCTGCGCTCTTCTGTTCTGCTCTCTGTTGCTTTCTGCTGCCTCTTCTGTTCTGTCTCTCTCTGTTCTGCGCTCTTCTGTTTCTGTCGCTCTTCTGTTCTGCGCTCTTCTGTTCTGCTCTCTCTGTTCTGCGCTCTTCTGTTCTGCCTCTTCTGTTCTGCGTTCTTCTGTTCTGCGCTCTTCTGTTCTGCGCTCTCTTCTGTTCTGCACTCTCTGTTCTGCGCTCTTCTGTTCCGCGCTCTTCTGTTCTGCGCTCTTCTGTTCGTTCCGCGCTCTTCTGTTCTGCGCTCTTCTGTTCTGCGCTCTTCTGTTCCGCTCTCTCTGTTCTGCGCTCTTCTGTTCCGCGCTCTTCTGTTCCGCACTCTTCTGTTCTGCGCTCTTCTGTTCTGCACTCTTCTGTTCTACTCTCTCTGTTCTGCGCTCTTCTGTTCCGCGCTCTTCTGTTCCGCGCTCTTCTGTTCCGTGCTCTTCTGTTCCGCGCTCTTCTGTTCTTCTCTCTCTGTTCTGCGCTCTTCTGTTCTGCGCTCTTCTGTTCTGCTCTCTTTGTTCTGCGCTCTTCTGTTCTGCGCTCTTCTGTTCTGCTCTCTCTGTTCTGCGTTCTTCTGTTCTGCGCTCTTCTGTTCAGCGCTCTTCTGTTCCGCTCTCTCTGTTCTGCACTCTCTGTTCTGCGTTCTTCTGTTCTGCGCTCTTCTGTTCTGCACTCTTCTGCTCTGCACTCTCTGTTCTGCGCTCTTCTGTTCTGCGCTCTTCTGTTCCGCGCTCTTCTGTTCCGCGCTCTTCTGTTCCACGCTCTTCTGTTCCGCGCTCTTCTGTTCTTCTCTCTCTGTTCCGCGCTCTTCTGTTCTGCGCTCTTCTGTTCTGCGCTCTTCTGTTCTGCGCTCTTCTGTTCTGCGCTCTTCTGTTCTGCTCTCTCTGTTCTGCGTTCTTCTGTTCTGCGCTCTTCTGTTCTGCGCTCTCTGTTCTGCGCTCTTCTGTTCCGCTCTCTTCTGTTCCGCGCTCTTCTGTTCCGCGCTCTTCTGTTCCGCGCTCTTCTGTTCCGCGCTCTTCTGTTCTGCGTTCTTCTGTTCCGCGCTCTTCTGTTCTGCGCTCTTCTGTTCTGCGCTCTTCTGTTCTGCGCTCTTCTGTTCTGCGCTCTCTGTTCTGCGCTCTTCTGTTCCGCTCTCTTCTGTTCCGCGCTCTTCTGTTCCGCGCTCTTCTGTTCCGCGCTCTTCTGTTCCGCGCTCTTCTGTTCCGCGTTCTTCTGTTCCGCGCTCTTCTGTTCTGCGCTCTTCTGTTCTGCGCTCTTCTGTTCTGCGCTCTTCTGTTCTGCGCTCTTCTGTTCTGCTCTCTCTGTTCTGCGTTCTTCTGTTCTGCGCTCTTCTGTTCTGCGCTCTCTGTTCTGCGCTCTTCTGTTCCGCTCTCTTCTGTTCCGCGCTCTTCTGTTCCGCGCTCTTCTGTTCCGCGCTCTTCTGTTCCGCGTTCTTCTGTTCCGCGCTCTTCTGTTCTGCGCTCTACTGTTCTGCGCTCTTCTGTTCCGCGCTCTTCTGTTCCACGCTCTTCTGTTCCGCGCTCTTCTGTTCTGCGCTCTTCTGTTCTGCGCTCTTCTGTTCTGCGCTCTCTGTTCTGCGTTCTTCTGTTCTGCGCTCTTCTGTTCTGCGCTCTTCTGTTCTGCGCTCTTCTGTTCTGCGCTCTTCTTTTCTGCGCTCTTCTGTTCTGCGCTCTTCTGTTCTGCGCTCTTCTGTTTTGCGCTCTTCTGTTCTGCGCTCTTCTGTTCTGCGCTCTTCTGTTCTCATTTTCAGATCTACATTACAATATGTGGTCCGGATTCTTTCTCTTTGTTTTCACCCTCTGTTCCTGATGCCGGGTCGGTTTGTGACGCTCTGACAGGCTCGCTACCTCGTGGCTTCGGAGATTTCTCTGTATATTTTGTGCTTATACTGTATATGAAGTCCTCCTTCTCTCGCACGTTGAGTTTCTCGCTCCACTCAATCATCATTCTCTCTTCTCCCGTCAGCAGCACCATAATCAGACACTCGTGCTGCGGCTCAGAGCTCTAGTCCCTGTTTTTTTTACTATGTCAAAGACCCTAACTGATCCGGATCGATCCCCCTCTGACACCATTCTTTTTTTTATATCTCCCCTCATCTTCTCAGTTTTTATTTCTTTGTTTGATTTCTTCTTTTTAATATTTTATCACTTTTATGTTATTCATTCTTAATAAAAATATGTTAAAAACTTTTAATAACATCCAAATGTTACAAATCATACAAATGTCTTAACATTAATACGTATCTGGAGTCGCCGTTTGAACTTTGACACAGTCATGTGCCCGGTTTGGTGTTTTTGTTTCAAAAAAAGACCGCTTATAAGATAAACACTCTTAATAGTCACTCATACGCACGGGGTCAAAATTGTTGGTACCCCTCGTTTAATGACAGAAAAACCCACAATGGTGACAGAAGTAATAATAAATCAAAAATCTCTGAAAATGAAAAAATGAAAGTCAGACATTGCTTTTCAGCTTCCACAGAATTTAAAAAAAAATAAAACTCATGAAATCGGCCTGGACAGAAATGATGGTTCCACTGAAAATAATGTGACAAAAGAGACATGATAAATCGCGGTGTGTCCACTAATTATCATCACGGGTGTCTACAATCTTGGAATCAGTGAGTGGCCTGTAGGCTACAGATACTCACTGTGCTGTTTGGTGACATGGTGTGTATCACACTCAACATGGACCAGAGGAAGCGAAGGAAAGAGTTGTCTCAGGAGATTAGAAAGAACATTATAGACAAACATGTTAAAGGTAAAAGTTATAAGACCATCTCCAAGCAGCTTGATTTTCCTGTGACTACAGTTGCACATATTATTCAGAAATTTAAGCTCCATGGGACTGTAACCAACCTCCCTGGACGTGGCCACAGGAGGAAAATTGATGACAAATCAAAGAGACGGATAATACGAATGGTAACAAAAGAACCCGGAAAAACTTGTAAACAGATTAAAGGTGAACTTTAAGCTCAAGGAACTTCAGTGTCAGATCGCACCATCCGTCGTTGTATGAGCCAAAGTGGACTTCATGGGAGACGACTAAGGAGGACACCATTGCTGAAAAAAAATCATAAAAAAGCCAGACTGGAATTTGCCAAACTACATGTTGACAAGCCCCAAAGCTTCTGGGAGAATATCCTATGGACACAAGAGACAAAAATGGAACTTTTGAGCAAGGCACATCAACTCTATGTTCACAGATGGAAAAATGAAGCATATCAAGAAAAGAACACTGTCCCTACTGTGAAACATGGAGGAGGCTCTGTTATGTTCTGGGGTGCTTTGCTATAGCTGGCACAGGGTGTCTAGAATCTGCAGCGTACAATGAAATCTCAAGACTATCAAGGGATTCTAGAGAGAAATGTGCTGCCCAGTGTCAGAAAGCTTGGTGTCAATCGCAGGTCATGGGTCTTACAACAGGATAATGACCAAAACACACAGCTAAAACCACCCAAGAATGGCTAAGCGTAGAACATTGGACTGTTCTGAAGTGGCTTCTATGAGCCCTGACCTAAATCCTATTGAGCATCTGTGGAAAGAACTGAAACATGGCGTCTGGAAAAGGCAGCCTTCAACCACGAGACAACTGGAGCAGTTTGCTCTTGAGGAGTGGCCAAAATAGCTGTCGAGAGGAGCAGAAGTCTCATTGACAGTGACAGGAATCGTCTGATTGCAGTGATTGCCTCAAAAGGTTGTGCAAGAAAATATTAAGTTAAGGAACCATCATTTCTGTCCAGGCCGATTTCAAGAGTTTTATTTTTTTTTAATTCCGTGGAAGCTGAGAAGCAATGTCTGACTTTCATTTCTTCATTTTCATAGATTTTTGATTTATTATTCATTTTGTCAGATTCAAGTTATTTCTGCCACCATTGTGAGTTTTTCTGTCATTAAACGAGGGGTACCAACAATTTTGACCACGTGTGTAGGTTTTTGTCCTGATGAAGAGTTTGTGTGACCTTGAAACGCATTGACCTGTAAACCTCTTTATAAAATCCGTTGATTTTATCCTGCAACTCAATCCTTATCAGCAGCGCTGTTGAAGACACCTCCTTCTTACTTTCATTTACCTACAAATGTAGCATTCTTGGTTATGACTTTTTGTCAGAGAATCATAGAATCATAGAATCATAGAATGGTAGAGTTGGAAGGGACCTCCTGGGCCTTCTGGTCCAACCCCTGCTCAAAGCAGGAAGAAGAGGAAGAAGAGTGTTTGTTATAAAAAATTGTTGTAAAAATCCATTGAGTTTTCATACGAATATTGAAGCATTGATTAAATGGAGCAAAATCTGGCTATGTGACCTACATATGATTCTTGTCTTCGGCTGGGATCCCCCTGCCGCACACTCTGACAAAGAGGTACCTAAAGTTGGAATCTGATGAATAGGAGATTGGAGCTCCATCCCTTGCTTGCCTAATAATGCAGAACGTGACAGAATTATGGCCTTTGCCTGCATTGGGCTGATTAGTTCCATTCAAATTATGATAATTGTGGTTGTTATGAACAGGATAGACAAAACAGTTATAAAAGTTATATTTTGGGAGTCATGAAGAAGTGGTGCACAAAATGCATTGTCTTACCTCACTGAGCAGTTACAGTAACACTTTCAATAATGGAATAATGCTCAGATGGATGATGCTATACATGCCATCTAAAAATTGTGATAGAAAACATGACAGTAATATCTCCCTAGCCAATATTAATTCTGACTGAACGCATCGTCCGCGAAGCAATACAAGTGACTGTATTGCATTCAGCACTGCACTACAATGTTGAAAATATGTCTCCCATATCTATAGAACCTACACCTATCGCAAAAAACAATATTCATATCTGGTAACATGACCCCGCAAAGTCTGGGACATTGTTCTTTGTTGCTTTAAATTCTGGAAGATACTAATTACACAAGGACAGAAAAGTGTCTTCACATCAGCCTGTTGGTTCATATTCAAACTGACCACTTCAAAGGAAGCGGCTGCATCACAGACTCACAGTAGGTGGTCATTGAGCAAATGGGAGGAAGACATTGTCAGCTCTTCTTACCAGGGCCCTGATTCACAGCTCATAGCGATGCGCCTATGCTCGAAATGAGGGTGACAGTGTGCCTAATTTGTCAATGAAGGTGTACTATGTGTTCACAGGTGCATATCTTATTATATTGTGCCTAATAAAAATATGCAAGCAAAAGTTCAGGTGGAGCCTGACGCAGGTGTGAGATGTAGACGCAATATATACATAGGGTCCTCCACTGTTATTGTTCATCCTTGATGTGACTATCCCAGTTTATAGTTTTGGTCTCCTAATATTTATTTTCTAGGCTGAATTTACCTCCACTGAATTGGACTCAAGATGTCGGGACTAAGACAGACATTGTCTCTGCAAACCCAAGCATCCTAATAGATAAGTAAGTTCCAGGGATGGGTGGCCAAAGAAAGTTAGACATCAATGAAAGTATTTCCATATTGCAAAGTAATGGCATACCTCTCACGTATTCCAAGCCTTCTTGATCAGTGGTGATCAAACCTCTGGAATCCAAAAAGATTCAGGAAATGAAGGTGTTCCAGCTGAGTCCTCTCCATTGTACTACTGTCCAGAGTCGGTGTGGAAAATTGCTGCCTAGTGCTATTGAAGAATTATTGGGCACAGTGAGTGACCCAGGAGGAATAAGGTTCAGAAACAAAATAAAAGGAGACACAACATTACACTAGCAGGGTGGCTCCTTTATGCTCAGCATCATTGGACATCTCAGAAATCGAACCTCCGCCATTCATAAAGTTATGGTGAATATTAGCAACATGCAAGCACGGGGGGTCCAGGGTTCACATCCAACCAAGGACAATATCTGCAAGGAGTTTGTATGTTGTCTAAGTGTTTTTGATGGTTTCCTTCCGGGTTCTCCGGTTACCTCCCACATCCATAGGCATACTGAGAGGTAACTTAGATTGTGAACCCCAATGGGGACAGTGCTGACAATGTCTGTAAAGCGCTGTGGAAATAATGGCGCTACATGTGCTTCACACAAAATTAGAATATCATCAAAAAGTGAATTTATTTCAGTTCTTCAATACAAAAAGTGAAACTCATATATTCTATAGAGACATTACACACAGAGTGATCTATTCTATAGAGTCATTACACCAGGTGATCTATTTATAGAGCATTACACACAGAGTGATCTATTCTATAGAGTCATTCACACAGGTGATCTATTCTATAGGACATTACACACAGAGTGATCTATTCTATAGAGTCATTTACACACAGAGTGATCTATTCTATAGAGTAATTACACACAGAGTGATCTATTTATAGAGACATTACACACAGAGTGATCTATTCTATAGAGTCATTACACACAGAGTGATCTATTCTATAGAGCATTACACAGAGTGATCTATTCTATAGAGACATTACACACAGGTGATCTATTCATAGAGTCATTACACACAGAGTGATCTATTCTATAGAGTCATTACACAGAGTGATCTATTCTATAGAGTCATTACCACAGAGTGATCTATTCTATAGAGTCATTACACACAAGTGATCTATTCTATAGAGTCATTACACACAGAGTGATCTATTCTTAGAGTCATTACACACAGAGTGATCATTCTATGAGTCATTACACACAGAGTGATCTATTCTATAGAGTCATTACACACAGAGTGATCTATTCTATAGAGTCATTACACACAGAGTGATCTATTCTATAGAGTCATTACACACAGAGTGATCTATTCTATAGAGTCATTACACACAGAGTGATCTATTCTATAGAGTCATTACACACAGAGTGATCTATTCTATAGAGTCATTACACACAGAGTGATCTATTCTATGAGAATTACACACAGAGTGATCTATTCTATAGAGTCATTACACACAGTGATCTATTCTATAGTCATTACACAGAGTATTTTCTTGAGTCATTACACACAGAGTGATCTATTCTATGTCATTACACACGAGTGATCTATTCTTAGTCATTACCACAGAGTGATTATTCTATAGAGTCATTACACACGAGTGATCTATTCTATAGAGACATTACAGGTGATCTATTCTATAGAGATATTACACACAGAGTGATCTATTCTAAGTCATACACACAGAGTGATCTATTCTATGAGTCATTACACACAGAGTGATCTATTCTATAGAGTCATTACACACAGAGTGATCTATTCTATAGAGTCATTACACACAGAGTGATCTATTCTATAGAGCATTACAACAGAGTGATCTATTCTATAGAGCATTACACACAGAGTGATCTATTCTATAGACATTACACGAGTGATCTATTCTATAGAGTATTACACACAGAGTGATCTATTCTATAGTCATTACACACGAGTGATCTATTCTATAGAGTCATTACACACAGAGTGATCTATTCTATAGAGCATTACACACAGAGTGATCTATTCTATAGAGTCATTACACACAGAGTGATCTATTCTATAGAGTATTACACACAGAGTGATCTATTCTATAGAGTCATTACACAGAGTGATCTATTCTATAGACATTACACAGAGTGATCTATTCTATAGAGCATTACAACAGAGTGATCTATTCTATAGAGTCATTACACAAGTGATCTATTCTATAGAGTCATTACACACAGATGTCTATTCTATAGAGCATTACACACAGAGTGATCTATTCTATAGTCATTACACACAGAGTGATCTATTCTATAGTCATTACACACAGAGTGATCTATTCTATAGAGTCATTACACACAGAGTGATCTATTCTTAGAGACATTACACACAGAGTGATCTATTCTATAAGTCATTACACACAGAGTGATCTATTCTATAGAGTCATTACACACAGAGTGATCTATTCTATAGAGTCATTACACACAGAGTGATCTATTCTATAGAGTCATTACACACGAGTGATCTATTCTATAGAGTCATTACACACAGAGTGATCTATTCTATAGAGTCATTACACACAGAGTGATCTATTCTATAGAGTCATTACACACAGAGTGATCTATTCTATAGTCATTACACACGAGTGATCTATTCTATAGAGTCATTACACACAGAGTGATCTATTCTATAGAGCATTACCACAGAGTGATCTATTCTATAGAGTCATTACACACAGAGTGATCTATTCTATAGAGTCATTACACACAGAGTGATCTATTCTATAGAGTCATTACACACAGAGTGATCTATTCTATAGAGTCATTACACACAGAGTGATCTATTCTATAGAGTACATTACACACAGAGTGATCTATTCTATAGAGTCATTACACACAGAGTGATCTATTCTATAGAGTCATTACACACAGAGTGATCTATTCTATAGAGACATTACACACAGATGTGATCTATTCTATAGAGATCATTACACACAGAGTGATCTTTCTATAGAGTCATTCACACAGAGTGATCTATTCTATAGAGTCATTACACACAGAGTGATCTATTCTATAGAGTCATTACACACAGAGTGATCTATTCTATAGAGTCATTACACACAGAGTGATCTATTCTATAGAGACATTACACACAGAGTGATCTATTCTATAGAGTCATTACAACAGAGTGATCTATTCTATAGAGTCATTACACACAGAGTGATCTATTCTATAGAGTCATTACACACAAGTGATCTATTCTATAGAGTCATTACAACAGAGTGATCTATTCTATAGAGCATTACACACAGAGTGATCTATTCTATAGAGTCATTACACACAGAGTGATCTATTCTATAGTCATTACACACAGAGTGATCTATTCTATAGAGTCATTACACACAAGTGATCTATTCTATAGAGTCATTACACACAGAGTGATCTATTCTATGAGTCATTACACACAGAGTGATCTATTCTATAGATCATTACACACAGAGTGATCTATTCTATAGAGACATTACACACAGAGTGATCTATTCTATAGAGACATTACACACAGAGTGATCTATTCTATAGAGCACATTTACACACAGAGTGATCTATTCTATAGAGTCATTACACACAGAGTGATCTATTCTATAGAGTCATTACACACAGAGTGATCTATTCTATAGAGTCATTACACACAGAGTGATCTATTCTATAGAGTCATTACACAGAGTGATCTATTCTATAGAGTCATTACACACAGAGTGATCTATTCTATAGAGACATTAACACAGAGCGATCTATTCTATAGCCATTACACACAGTGATCTATTCTATAGTCATTACACACAGAGTGATCTATTCTATAGAGACATTACACACAGAGTGATCTATTCTATAGTCATTACACACAGAGTGATCTATTCTATAGTCATTACACACAGAGTGATCTATTCTATAGAGTCATTACACACAGAGTGATCTATTCTATAGAGTCATTACACACAGAGTGATCTATTCTATAGAGACATTACACACAGAGTGATCTATTCTATAGTGACATTACACACAGAGTGATCTATTCTATAGAGTCATTACACACAGAGTGATCTATTCTATAGAGACATTACACACAGAGTGATCTATTCTATAGAGTCATTACACACAGAGTGATCTATTCTATAGAGACATTACACACAGAGTGATCTATTCTATAGAGACATTACACACAGAGTGATCTATTCTATAGAGACATTACACACAGAGTGATCTATTCTATAGACATTACACACAGAGTGATCTATTCTATAGTCATTACACACAGAGTGATCTATTCTATAGAGATATTACACACAGAGTGATCTATTCTATAGAGTCATTACTAGAGTTGAGCGATACTTTCCGATATCCAAAAGTATCGGAATCGGAATGGTATCGCCGATATCATTAAATATCGGCGATACCCGATACCGATACCGGAAGTCCCATGTAAGTCTATGGGAACAAAATATCGTAACTAAAAAAAACCCATTCTTTCCTTGTAAACACTAAATATACACACATAGAATACATATATATATATATATATATTACATGTCATTGTGACATATATATATACATATATGTATAGTTTATACACTTCTACATAGTAAAATATCCTCTGATTCAATTGCCGGGTAAAGCCGGCTTCTGTGAAAAGACAGAAGCACCCGACATGAAATGACACTTGGTGTACATAGGGTTAACCATGTCCTTTGCTATCTAATTTGCACAAACAATTAAATCAGTCTATGTGTGCAAAATTTCACACCTGTAGGGGTTAATTAAAGGTGTAAATTCGTAGCAAAAAAGTCCGGTTTTTTTACAACGAATTTACACCTTTAATTAACCCTACAGGTGTGAAATTTTGCACACATAGACTGATGTAATTGTTTGTGCAAATCAGATAGCAAAGGACATGGTTAACCCTATGTACACCAAGTGTCATTTCATGTCGGGTTCTGCATTTTCACAAAAGCCGGCAATTGAATTAGCGGCTATTATACTATGTAGAAGTGTATGAACTACAAATATAAATATATATATATGTGTCACAAATTCAATGACATGTATATATATATATATATGAGGTGTAAAATTGCTGAAAAAAAATGCGTGGGCTCCCGCCCTATTTTCGCAACCAGACAGACAAAGCCAGTGAGTGGGGGCAGATAATAATAGCCCAGACAGGGACCATTATTTTTGCCCCCCCCGGCTACTAACATCTGCCCCAGACACCCCAGGAAAGACAAATCTATAATTAGATTCGCCCTTTCTGGCACTTTGCCCGTCTATTCCCATTGCCCTGTAGCGGTGGCGAATGGGTTAATATGAGGTTAAAGCCACCTTGCTATTGAAAGGTGACCTTAAGGCTAGTTTCACACATCCGGCGGGCGCCTAGCGGCGCCCCCGGCATTTTGCCGCAGCGCCGCATCTGAAAATCTGATGCGCCGCATGCGGCTTTTTTCGCATTGACATGCGTTAGCGCCGGATGGCGCCGCATGTCAATGCGTTGCATGCGGTTTTGTCCGGATGCGGCGCAAATGTGCATTGCGGCGTCCGGGAAAAACGCTGCATGTAACGTTTTTTGTTTTTGCCGGATGGTTTCTTATCTCTCCAAGCATCAGAAACCATCCGCAAAAAACCGCATTTTGGCCGCCGGATGTGTGAAAGAGGCCTAAGCCAGGTTAATAATTGAGAGCTGTCAATTAGACAACTATCAATTATTAATCCTATTGCATGAAATAAAAATAAAACACACACACTTTAATTAAAAATCATTTTAATGAAATAAAGACACATGTTTTTGACCATCTTTTTTTACTGCAAAAACCATTTCCTGTAATAAAAATAAAATAAAAAAGCAAAATTATTCTTACCTATCCCATGCACAGTCAGGTCCCACGGTGTAATCCTTCAGAAAGGGTTAATGTTTACTGCAGGGACCGCAGCTAATGCTGCAGCCTCACAGTAAACCCCCAAATGAATGAGTTCCTCTCCTGGCTGACAGGAGAGTAAAGGCTGGGTGTCACATAATGATACACCAGCGATCCCGACAACGATATGCACTTGTCAGGATCGCTGGTGTATCGCTACATGATCGCTGCAGAGCTGCCAAACAGGCAGCTCAGCAGCGATCTGGACAGCGAAACTGCGGGTAACATTGCTTAAGGGCCCGTCTCACATAGTGATATCGCTACCGAGATCGCTGCTGAGTCACTAGTTTTGTGACGCAGCAGCGAGCTCACCAGCGATATCGCTGTGTGTGACATTCAGCGACGATCAGCCCCCCTGCCGGGTATCGCTGATCGTCGCTGAAATGTCAGGACCTTTTTTTGATCGCTGGTTTCCCTCTGACAGGCACGCATCGCTTCGTGTGATAGGCGGGAGACCAGCGATCCGCTGGTAACCAAGGTACACAGCGGGTTTCCAGGCACCGCGCAGCGCTTGGAAACCCGCTGTGTTCCTTGGATACCAGCTCCCTGCATCAGGGCGCTGGTATCCAAGGTACACAGCGGGTTTCTAGGCACAGCCCCGCGCCTGGAAACCCGCTGTGTACCTTGGTTACCAGCAGATCGCTGGTCTCCCGCCTGTCACACGCAGCAATGCGTGCCTGTCAGCGGGAAACCAGCGATCAAAAAAAGGTTCTGACATTTCAGCGACGATCAGCGATACCCGGCAGGGGGGCTGATCGTCGCTGAATGTCACACACAGCGATATCGCTGGTGAGCTCGCTGCTGCGTCACAAAACTAGTGACTCAGCAGCGATCTCGGTAGCGATATCACTATGTGAGACGGGCCCTTAAGTGGAAAGCTTAATTGATTGCTTTCCACTTTCACTTCAGGTCAGCCAGGGACACAATCAGTGACGTCAGAGGGAACTGATTAACAAAAATAGGGGTTCCCTTAGAAAAAAAAATGGCGTGGGGTCCCCCCTATTTTTGTTAACCAGCCAGATGAAGCAGACCGCTGAGGCCTGGATTTTCAGGCTGTTAAGGAGCCAAGATCCATGGACCTTGCCAGCCTGATAATACCAGGCCACAGCAGTCTGCATATCTTGGCTGATTAACAAAAATAGGGGATCCCCTCGAAAAAAATTGGCGTGGGGTCCCCCCTATTTTTGTTAACCAACCAGATGAAGCAGACCGCTGAGGCCTGGTTTTTCAGGCTGTTAAGGAGCCAAGATCCATGGACCTTGCCAGCCTGATAATACCAGGCCACAGCAGTCTGCATATCTTGGCTGATTAACAAAAATAGGGGATCCCCTCGAAAAACATTGGCGTGGGGTCCCCCCTATTTTTGTTAACCAGCCAGATGAAGCAGACCGCTGAGGCCTGGATTTTCAGGCTGTTAAGGAGCCAAGATCCATGGACCTTGCCAGCCTGATAATACCAGGCCACAGCAGTCTGCATATCTTGGCTGATTAACAAAAATAGGGGATCCCCTCGAAAAAAATTGGCGTGGGGTCCCCCCTATTTTTGTTAACCAGCCAGATGAAGCAGACCGCTGAGGCCTGGTTTTTCAGGCTGGTAAGGATCCAATATCCATGGACCTTGCCAGCCTGATAATACCAGGCCACAGCAGTCTGCTTAGCTTGGCTGGTTAACAAAAATAGGGGATCCCCTCGAAAAAAAAACGGCGTGGGGATCCCCCCTATTTTTGTTAACCAGCCAAGTAAAATGCAGACTACTGCGGCCTGGTATTAAAAGACTGTCAAGGCCCATGGATTTTGGCCCTCAACAGCCTGATAATACCAGGCTACAGCAGCCCCACATTTGGCGCATCAAAAGATGTGCCAATTGTGGCACTTTACCGGCTCTTCCCACTTGCCCTGTAGCGGTGGCAAGCGGGGTAATAAGGGGTTAATGTCACCGTTGATTGCACGGTGACAATAAGCCCGGTTAATAATGGAGAGGCGTCAATAAGACACCGATCCATTATTAATCCCAAAGTTTTTAAATGTTTAAAAAAAAGACACAGCAAGAAAAAAGTATTTTAATGAAATAAAAGAG
Source organism: Oophaga sylvatica (assembly GCA_033576555.1). NCBI lineage: Eukaryota > Metazoa > Chordata > Amphibia > Anura > Dendrobatidae > Oophaga > Oophaga sylvatica. The sequence continues at coordinate 93,753 of JARQOD010000943.1, read as the reverse complement.
ACAACACAGTTTTCATTAATTTTATTGTACTCTCATTCCTGCGACGCCATCGATCTCCTGTAAAAAAAGAAAAAAAACAAACCAACAGTATACCACCTGTCCGACGCAGTCCATAACGACAGTCCCACGACGATCCAGCTCTGCTACATCGCAATGACAGGCAGAGCCTGTCATTGCAACGCAGCACAGCTGATTACCTGCTTCCCCGGCGGTGACGTCATCGTACTGACTGCTTTACGGCCGGGATTACCCAGCAGTCACTGCAGTTATCGCGAGAAACTGCATGTGACCGCCGGGGAAAGAAGATTGCGGCCATGAAGCAGTCCAGCCCGTGACCGCCGGAGATCTTCTGCCAGGTAAGTGCCGCTGACTCCTGACAGACCCGACCGACGGACACTGACAGTGACAGTGACAATCCCGATTCCGGTATCCGATATGACGAAAATATCGGAACTCGGAATCGGAATTCCGATACAGCCAATATCGGCCGATACCCGATATTTGCAGTATCGGAATGCTCAACCTAGTCATTACACACAGAGTGATCTATTTCACGTGTTTCTTTCTGGTAATATTGATCATTAGGGCTTACAGCCAATGAAAACCCAAAAGTCATTATCTCAGTAAATTAGATACTTTATAACATCAGCTTGAAAAATGATTTTAAAATGTGTAATGTTGTCCTACTGAAATGTATGTTCAGTAATGCACTCAATACTTGGTTGGGGCTCCCAATGCAGCGTGGCATGGAGGTGATCAGCCTGTGGCACTGCTGAGGGGTTATAGAAGCCCAGGTTGCTTTGATAGCAGCCTTCAGCTCGTCTGCATTGTTGGGTCTGGTGTCTCTCATCTTCCTCTTGCCAATACTCCATAGATTCTCTATGGGGTTAAGGGCAGGCGAGTTTGCTGCCAATCAAGCACAGTGATACTCTTGTTTGTACACCAGGTATTGGTACTTTTGGCGGTGTGGACAGTTGCCAAGTCCTCCTGGAGAATGAAATTTCCATCTCCAAAAAGCTTGTCGGCAGAGGGAAGCATGAAGTGCTCTAAAATGTCCTGGTAGACGGCTGCGCTGACTTTGGTCTTGATAAAACACAGTGGACCTACACCAGCAGATGACATGGCTCCCGAAACCATCACTGATGGTGGAGACTTCACACTAGACCTCCAGCAGCTTGGATTGTGGCCTCTCCACTCTTCCTCCAGACTCTGGGACCTTGATTTTCAAATGAAATGAAAAATTTACTTTCATCTGAAAACAACACCTTGGAGCACTGACAGCAGTCCGGTTTTTCTTCTCCTTGGCCCAGGTAAGACGCTTCTGGCATTGTCTATTGGTCATGAGTGGCTGACACAAGGAATGTGACACTTGTAGCCCATGTTGTTGTAATTCGGTAGCTGAGGAGGACAGGAACAACAGCAGGGCAGCAGAACACCTGAGATGTTGGTAACTGATGGGTTGCAGATTCCTAAACTAACGACACAACTAGAGGTAGCCGTGGAGCGTTCCTACGTTGATCCTAGACGCCTCGTCACAGCCTGAGAGATAACTACACCTAAAGGCAGAAAGATGAAAGCTATCTGCCCGGAGCAGATCCCCAAAGAAAATAGGAAGCCCCCAAACATATAATGGCGGTTAGACAAGATGAAAACACAAACATAGACAGAAAATTAGATTGAGCAAACGCTGGGGCCACAAGCTGACTAAATAGGATAGGAAAGGTGAGATTACTTTCTGCAACCCAGAAAACCCTACAAAAATCCAACAATTCTGATTACAAAAATACTGAGATTACACAATCTCACCTCCCACTAAATCAGATCTCAGTGTGAACAAAAACCAAGCCGCAGCCGCTGAAAAAACAGGAAAAAGCAAATGAGCAAATAACAGTGGCTGCAGATAAACTATGAGGAGCTCAGGCCCCAGGAGGGAACCTGACTGACCTCCACAAAAGTGCAGAAAACAATGCAAAAAGCATGCACAAAAAGAAAAGCAAAAAATATCTTATCTGAAAGCAAGAGATGCAGGCAAGACTCCAGCAAACTTCCAAATGAACCAGGAACCACAATTGAGACAAGAACAATTGATCACCGGCAACCATCATGGGAGGGAACCTCCCTTATATCAGACCAGTCCGTGATCCCTGATTGCCACTCCTCGCTGAAAGGTTCAGTACTGTCTGTAACCACCAGAGGGAGCCTCTGCTCAGAAACCATCTCTAGCACATTCATAACACCATGTCCTGGATAAGTCTGTGTGTGGTGGCTCTTGGAGCAATGACTCCAGCAGCGTCCGCTCCTTGTGAATCTCACCCACATCACTGAATGGCCTTTTCTTACAATCCTTTCTAGGCTGCGGTTATCCCGGTTGCTTGTGCACCTTTTTCTATCACACTTTGTCCTTCCACTCAACTTCCAATTAATCTGCTTGGATACAGCACTGTGTGAACAGCCGACTTCCTTAGCAATGAGCTTTTGTGGCTTCCCCTCCCTGTGGAGTGTGTTAATGACTGCCTTCTGGACATCTGTCAGGTCAGCAGTCTTCCCATGATTGTGGAGATACTGAAACAGACTAAGGGACCTTTATAAACGCTTTGGAAGCTTTTACAGGTGTTTATTGCTAATTGTTCTAATTTACTGAGATAATAACTTTTGGGTTTTCATTGGCTGTAAGCCATAATCATCAACATTAACAGATATAAACACGTGAAATAGATCACTCTGTGTGTAATGACTATAGAATATAGGAGATTCACTTTTTGTACTTAAGAACTGAAATAAATTCACTTTTTGATGATATTTTAATATTTTGAGAAGCACTAGTATATAAGTGGATAAAAAAAATAAATTAGTAGATATAATGCAAATTATTTTCCAAGTCAATGGTGGTCCAGGTTCATCATTAAGAGACCATCATAGGTGACCATCAAGAACACTGCTTAAAAAGTTAGAGCATTTCAAGGAAATTGCATTAGTATAATGATCATTAACAGCTTTATCCAACCCAATGGTCAAACATCGCTCCCGTTTCATCAGCTTCCTGGTCTCCAATGATGATGTTTCAACATGAACATTTGATCAATTGGCTTCAGCAGTTCTATGTCTATGCTGGATGTCATACCTGGAGTAATGAGAAGCAGAGAATGGAGGGAGACTGAGAGGTGATGAAACAGGATTTTCAAGAGGTCGGTGACCATCACTGCTTAGATTATTTTATGCCAAAGTCACTAAAAATGTTTGGACAAGCACTTGAGTAAAAGGAGTAGAAATCCCCATCCTGTCATTTGTCTGGATCTTGAGATATTGGGCTACGGCAATGAGCTGAATATTTGCCCTAATAATATGAAAATCTAAATAAAAAAATTTGAGGTTTATCTGGGATAATCACACTTCTTATGATGTATACCCTGCACAGATAGTCTGATTGTCCAGGAATTATTCCCATCTAGTGTTTACATCTGTATATATAAATAGGTCACAATATAAAAGTTGTCACACCCCTATGGGCGAAACTTACATTTTCTAGGGTGATTTTCAGTTACTTTGATGCCCCTTTTAGTGAGAGATTATTCTAACATTTGTTGGGAATGCTTGTGATGAGGCATTCTGTTTGAACAAATTAAATTCTTCTTGAATTTTTCAAAAAATTCCCAACATTTTGTTATTCATTTCTTGCAGTTCAAGCAAAATGGCAACTGGCTGGCTACTAGTGATGGGCGAGTATTATCATTGCTCGGGTCTCCCCAAGCATGCTCGGGTGATCTCTGAGTATTTTGACGTGCTTGGAGATTTAGTGTTTGTCAACACAGCTGCATGATTTGCGGCTTCTAGACAGGTTGAACACATGTGTGGAATTAATAGCAAAAAGCTAATCCCCACATGTATTCAGGCTGTCTAGAAGCCGCAACTCCTGCAGCTGCGGTCAACAAAAACTAAATCTCCGAGCACGCCAAAATACTCAGAGATCACCCGAGCAACAAGCATACTCGCTCATCACTACTGTCCACCATTTTGCTGATTTATTAAGTGCTGGTAAAGAGGTACAAAAAAACAAAACTCCCCTTTGAGCTCTCTGCGCAGATCTCTTCTTTACTCCTCCATGGCATGCAACATTTTTTTAATCCGGCTTCTTTTGCTGACAACACAGCACCAGAAGCCTGAGCACAAAGAGAAGATGGAGGAAGAACACATCGCATACCATGGAAAAGTAAAGAACATGCTGGAGGTAGCTGAGGGCCGGTGAGGCTCTATGGAGGCGAGACAGGTGAGAATCATTATATATTTTTTATTTTCACTCTACATTATATTATGCTCTAGGGCAGGGATGCCTAACCGGTGACTCGGGAGCCACATGTGGCTCACCGGACGCTGATGCACGGCTCAAGGCTGTTTGCCAGTTTGGTGAAGTAGCAACAAGTCTACCAAGCAGCTATGAAGAAAAGGTCTCCAGATAGTGACTTTTGTGAGTAGCCTCACACAGAAGAGAAGATCTGTATGCTCATACATCGATCTTGGGGTTGTATAGATAAATTAAGTGCTAGGCTGGACATAGGATGATTCATCCAGATAGAGGGGGTGACTGATACAAGAATACTGGTGGGAATTAGGAACCAATAGATGCAAGTTTACTTCCTTGTGTTTTCTGTAGAGACCCTTTGACTGTCATTATACCAGTATCAGGGGCTCCAGGTTTTAGTAGTGTGGGGGAGGCAGGTGCTGGATGTGACTATTTGGGGGCTCTGGAGGTATCTCGTGACCTTGTGACCCACTGGGAGATAAATCTGGCACTGGAGTTAATAAAGGTTGGGGGTCACTGCTCCAGGGTCTGTTGAGACTTCAGAGCATAACAAGGCACATTAGATTAACATTGAATAGAATTGATGGAAATTTAATTTTTTGACTAAATCTGAGAGTTACCGAATTCAAATTTCGTCAGATTCACTCATAAGTAGTAAACAATCATACTATGTCATTTCTAATTAATTCTAATAAAATGTTTCCTTGAATAGGTATAGAAGCCTCAGGGAGCAGAGGAAACCCTTCATCAACATGGTAAAGGCTTACGGCTCTGCACTTATTCTCTTGCCGGCCTTCTCGTTCTCGATGAATACTGAAGTCTCTCTCCGCACGCTCTATTCCTTGGAAGACTTTGACATGAAAAACCGGGTGGTTTTCTTTAATCCTCAATATATCCGAAACCTTACATCTTACTGGAAGGGCATTGGGCTTAAGTTCCGCCGTATGTCATCAGGTCTCATGTTGGCCAGTGCAGCCTTCGAGGTTTGTGAGAAGATAACACTCTATGGTTTCTGGCCATTTTCTGAAGATTTTGAAGGGACTCCGATTCCTCACCACTACTATGATAACGTTCCTCCTAAACCCGGCTTCCACTCTATGTCCGATGAGTTTTATCAGTACTTGCTGATGCACAGTCAAGGATCTCTGAAGCTCCAACTAGGGCAATGCTAAGGCGCAAAAGCAACGCAAGTTTCGTAAATGGAGCTGGCAATATTTAGAACATTCATGGGAAATGTGATAAAGAAGTATATAAAGAATTATATGATCACAACGTTATTGTACAGAAAAAGTAGAATCATCGCTCAGGACAATGGTAATTATATTACATAGGGGTGCAGTTACCCTCAAGCATTGGGAATCACCATTTTTTACTTCCCATAAAGCAATCTATGTAAGACAATGGTTGAGCTCACCATATCACTTGAGCAAGAACCGCACAGGTCTAGTCCTGCAGAAAAAGAGAGAAGCCCTTTCTTATAATCTCTATGAACTTTGTGAGAAATACCGATAATGTACTTGAAAAATTTATGAAGATTTCTAGAACGTATCCATTTGGCTGATGATCAGAAATGTTATTCATCACTGTGAATTCAACTCACAAATTGAATTCACATTTATTTTAATTACTATTTATTGTATTTTTCTTACTTTTATGGCTGCGATTTTAATGTTTTCTCCCACATCAGGACTGCAATTAAAACAATGTGACAATCAATCTATGTGAAGAATTTTAATGAGTGGATATATTACATACACACACATATATATTTATAGATACAGTTGTGCTAAAAAGTTTACATACCACGGTAGAATTTTTGCTTTCTTGGCCTTTTTTCAGAGAATATGAATGCTAAAACCAAAACTTATTCTCCACTCATGGTCAGTGGTTGGGTGAAGCCATTTATTGTCACTACTGTGTTTTCTCTTTTTAAATCATAACGATAACCCAAAACATCAAAATGACCCTGATTAAAAGTTCACACACCCTGGTGATTTTGGCCTGATAACGTGCACAGAAGTTGACACAAATGGGTGTGAATGGCTACTAAAGGTAACATCCTCACCTGTGACAACTGCCAGAAAAATTGCATATTCCCAGTGCCTTCTGGGATAAGTGAAGAGTCTCTGCAAGCTGAAAGAACACTGCATTTTGGCCGTTGCAGCTGAAAGGAGGACATCGATAAACCAAGTGTTAGGGTTCAAGTTCCCGCTGCTGCACAAAGGGAGTCTCGAACCAGTCCCGCTGCAGTCCCCCATCCATCTCCGGCCGCAGTGGAGCCTGCTCAGCAAAGACTTCGGTCCCAGCGTCTCGCCCGGTCTAATACTGTGCAGAGACTTGATGCTGCCTCTCCAGGTTCTGCTATTGTAGCCAGTACTGGTCAGCGGCGAGCAGACGTCTTTAGGACTAAGTCCTGCCTTTCCCCTTCTGAGCATGCCCAGGGTAATATCTCTCATTGGTAGATTAGGGGTCACATGCTCAGGTACTGCAGCAGCTCCTTTTGTTCCGCCAGGAAGGTCCTGAAACTACATGTGTTCTGGAACAGTTTCTCATTGGTCCTTTTCTGGCAGGTCCTGTAGTTGCTACTATAAAAGGGTTGCATGGCCTGGCGGCCATGCGCTAGTATCAATTGCATTATGTGCTTTGCGCCAGTGTGATCATGCACGCATGTGGTTAGGGCTTGGCTGAAATAAGCCCCTAGAATACCAGCTTCACCGGTGAGGAGTTGTTTGTTTGTGTTGCTGACTGCATGACCACGGACTGCTATCCGCACAGCAGTTAACTGTGTACCTGGACACAGTAGGGTTTCTCAGAGGCTCTGTGACACAACAGGGTTCGCTTTAAAATGCTTAGTCAGTGCCCTAGCGTTTTACTTTGCGGCTCACTGAAGCTAAGTGAGTTCGCCCTTATCGCCATATAGCGCTGCGGCATTCCCACTAGCCGCTCTGTGGATTAACAGAGTTCGCACTAACTGCAACAGTGCGCTACGGTGTTTATTTTAGCGACTCTGTGGGATAAGAGAGTTTGCTACTTACGCCATCTTACTAGCAGCAGGCTCTGCCTGCACGGTGGACCCGGGCTGCGAACGCACCTCTCTACATTATCTATTAGGTGCGTTCCGCAAACCCCAACACCGAGTGCCTACCGGTGCGCAAAGTTTGGCACACTTTTCACCTCTTTGATATCTCTAACAATAAGAACATGGAAGAGGCTAGGAGCCATGTGGTGAGCTGCATTTCTTGCTACATATTCTCAGATTTACCAGTGGAAAAGCCAAACTTCACATGCCAGAAATGCAGCTTGTGTCCCTGTTGGAGGAAAAGTTGCAAAGTCTAGAAGAAAGGTTATCTACACTGAAGATCATTACGGAAGGTGAAGAGTTCTTAGACAGAGCAGAATTATCTCTTCATGGTACAGAAAGAGAAGAAATTCGAAGTGCACCTGAAGAAACAGAGGAATGGAAGCATGTGACCTACGAGAAGCAGGAGGATCGGGAGGCAGTCAGCACCAATACTGCTCAGAAATCAGTACCAGGCTCTCACGCAGGAGAACGATGAAGAAATACATCAGGATAAGACTTTGCCCACAAAGAACAACCTTGTACGCCCTCAGAGTCCTCCTGAATGGAGAAAGAAAAATGTTGTGAAGAAGAAACTGAGAGTTGTGGTCGTGGGGGATTCCCTGTTGAGAGGAACAGAGGCCGCTATCTGCAGACCTGATATAACCTCAAGAGAAATGTGCTGTCTTCCAGGTGCAAAAATTAAAGATGTGTCTGACAGGATATCAGGACTCTTCAGACCTACAGATGACTACCCATTCCTGCTAATACATGTGGGGACAAATGACACCGCTAGAAACGACCTGGAAACCATCTGCAGTGACTTTGAAAACTTAGGCAAGAAAGTGAAAGAACTGGGAGCGCAGGTGGTCTTCTCTTCCATCCTTCCAATGGATGTCCATGGAACAAGGAGGTGGAATAAGATTTGCAGGTGAACAACTGGCTACGTCGATGGTGCCGTCAGCAAGGATTTGGATTTCTGGATCACGGAGTGAATTACCTATACGATGGACTACTTGCTAGAGATGGGGTGCACCTTACGAAGACTGGAAAACATGTATTTGGAAGTCGCCTTGCTACACTCATCAGGAGAGCTTTAAACTAGAACAATGTGGGAAGGGAAGCAAAACGCCAGCAAAAGCCATACACCTGACAAATACTATTGAGAACTCTGCTATTAGAAGTGGAAAGGAAGAACAAAGACAAAAAAAATTACATAATAAAAATATTGAAGAAGAGAAACCAATCACAAACTAAAATGTTTCTATACAAATGCACAAAGCATGGGCAACAAACAAGGAGAACTGGAGCTACTAACGCAGGAGAAGAAATATGATGTCATTGGAATCACTGAGACTTGGTGGGACGATACACATGATTGGAATACAAGGCTAGAAGGATACAACTTATTTGCAAGAAACAGACTTGATAAACGAGGAGGAGGTGTCGCATTGTATGTTAGAAAAGCGTATATTTGCACAGAGATTGACGCTTCAGAGACTGGGAGTTCTGTGGAAACTGTTTGGGTAAGAATACAAGGACGAACAATGGAAAGGACACCATTGTAGGCATTTACTACAGGCCACCTGTGCAAGCTGAAGATATGGATGAACTCTTTATGCATCAAATGGCCAAGTTCTCCAAAAAAATATGACATAGTGGTCATGGGAGATTTCAACTATCCAGACATTTGTTGGGAATCTCTCTCTGGCAAAACTAACAGGTCAAACAAATTCTTATCCTCTCTTGCTGACAACTTTATCTTCCAAAAAGTAGGGGAGAAAACAAGGGGATCTACTACCTTGGATCTAATCCTTATAAACAGGGAGGAAAAGATTGAGGAAGTAAGAGTGACTGGGATCCTAGGAGGTAGTGACCATGCTATTTTAGAATTTTGATAACAAGAGGAGGAAGACCTGTGAAGACTCAGACGTCAAGGTTAGATTTCAGAAAGGACAGATTTTAGGGACTCAGAAAGAGAATTGGAGGGATCCAATGGCTGGATATCCTTAAGGACAAAAATGTCCAGGAAGGATGGGAAATCTTGAAAAATGAGTTTCTCAAAGCACAATTGTTAACAATTCCGAAAAGAGGGAAGAATGAGAAGCATCTAAGGAAACCTGGATGGATGAACACAGAACTTAAACACATGCTATAAAGGAAGAAATAAATGTTTATCAAATGGAAAGAGGGAGGCATATCTAAAGAAGAATATAATTATGTCTACAGAACCTGCAGGGCACGAATCAGATTATCTAAAGCTGACAATGAATTGAGGCTTGCAAGAGACGTCAAAAACAATAAAAAAGGATTTGGGGGATATGTCGAAATTAAAAGAAAAGTCAAAGATGCTATAGGATTTTTACAGGATGAAAATGATGAAATGGTAAAAATGATGTTGAGAAGGCTGAACTTTTAAATTCCTATTTTGCATCTGTTTTCTCTCAGCAAGGAAATGTAACATCAACTGATCTTCACTGTCCTATTAAGGGACTAGAAGAATCCAGGATATCTATAAACATAAAAATAGTGGGGAAACACTTAGCTAACATAAATGAATTAAATTCTCCAGGTCCAGATGTACTGTACTCCCCAGAGTACTGAAGGAAATAGCAGAAGAAATTTTTTAATCACTCTCCATAATCTTTGATGTACCATAATAAAATATATTGTGGTACCGAGTTAGCTAGAAAAATCGATGTGAATACTTTTCCGTCCAAAGATGACAAGAGTATTCTTAGAGTGATACCTTTATTGGCTAACCAGAAAATTATATATGTTCGCAAGTTTTCAGAGCAGGAGCGAACATATATAATTTTCTGGTTAGCCAATAAAGATATCACTCTAAGAATTCTCTTGTCATCTTTGGATGGAAAAGTATTCACATCCATAATCTTTGAAAATTTTTGGAGAACAGAAGAAGACTGGAGAAGACCAAATGTTGTTCCTATCTTCAAAAAGGGGAAGAAGGTGGACCCAGGGAACTACAGGCCGGTGAGTCTGACTTCTATACCAGGAAAGATCTTTGAACAAATTATTAAACAGCATGTATGTAAGTACCTGGATAAGAATGAAGTGATTAACCAGAGTCAGCATGGGTTTGTAACTAATAAGTCATGTCAGACTAACTTAATTTCCTTCTATGACAGAATCACTGACTGGGTGGATCAGGGAAATGCTGTAGATATAGTATATCTTGACTTCAGCAAAGCATTTGACAAAGTATCTCACACAATCCTTATTGAAAAAATTACTAAGTATGGAATGGACAAGGCAACTGTTAGGTGGATTCATAACTGGCTTAGTGATCGGACCCAAAGAGTGGTAGTAAATGGCTGCACATCCAGTTGGAAGAATGTCTCAAGTGGGGTACCACAGGGCTCTGTCCTGTGCCCTGTATAGTTCAACATCTTTATCAATCATTTAGATGAAGGAATTGAGGGTAAACTGATTAAATTTGCTGATGACACAAAGCTAGGAGGGATAGCTAATACTAGAGAAGAGAGAGAAGGATTCAAAAAGATATAAATAAACTGTAGCAGTGGGCAGCAACTAACAGAATGGTTTTTAACAGGGAAAAATGCAAAGTACTACATCTGGGCAACAAAAATGAAAAAAGAATGCAGAATGGAGGAATAGGGCTAAGCAACAGCAAATATTAACATAGTAACATAGTTACCAAGACCAAAAAAAGCCGTTTGTCCATCCAGTTCAGCCTATATTTAGTCAGAATAAATCCCCAGATCTACGTCCTTCTAAAGAACCTAATAACTGTAAGATACAATATTGTTACGCTCCAGGAAGACATCCAGGCCTCTCTTGAACCCCTCGACTGAGTTCGCCATCACCACCTCCGCAGGCAAGGAATTCCAGATCTCACTGCCCTAACAGTAAAGAATCCTCTTCTATGTTGGTGGAGAAACCTTCTCTCCTACAGACACAGAGAATGTCCCCTTGTGACCCTCACTTTCCTGATATAAAAAGATCCTCGGAGAGATATTTGTATTTTCCCCTTATATATTTATACGTGGTTGTTAGATCGCCACTCATTCGTCTTTTTTCTAGACTAAATAATCCTAATTTTGCTAATCTCTCTGGGTATTGTAATTCCCCATTCCCTTTATTAATTTTGTCGCCCTCCTTTGTACTCGCTCTAGTTCCATTACATGCTTCCTGAGCACCGGTGCGCAAAACTGTCCACAGTCCTCCATGTGCGGTCTAACCAGGGATTTGTACAGAGGCAGTATAATGCGCTCATCAGTGTATCCAGACCTCTCTTAATGCACCCCATGATCTTGTTTGCCTTGGCAGCCGCTGCCTGGCACTGGCTGCTCCAGGTAAGTTTATCACTAACTAGGATCCCCAAGTCCTTCTCAATGTCAGATTTAATGTGTGTAATGGTGATATTGATTCCTTCTTCCCATGTGTATAACCTTATATTTATCATTGTTATGCCCCATCTGCCACCTTTCTGCCCAAGTTTCCAACTTATCCAGATCCATTTGTAGCAGAATACTATCCTCTCTTGTATTGACTGCTTTCCGTAGTTTTGTATCATCTGCAAATATCGATATTTTGCTATGTAAACCTTCTACCAGATCAGCAATAAATATATTGAAGAGAATAGGTCCCAACACTGACCCCTGCGGTCCCCACTGGTCACACCGACCCCTGCGGTACCCAAACTGGTCACAGCGACCCAGTTAGAAAATATACCATTTATAACCACCCCTGCTTTATATCACTAAGCCAGTTACTTACCCATTTACACACATTTTCCCCCAGACCCAGCATCCTCATTTTGTGTACCAACCTCTTGTGTGGCACGGTATCAAACACTTTGGAAAAATCAAGATATACCATGTCCAATGACTCACCTTGGTCCAGTCTATAGCTTACCTCTTTATAAAGACTGATTAGATTGGTGTGACAGGAGCGACTCCTCATAAACACTGATTAGATTGGGGTGACAGGAGCGACTCCTCATAAACCCATGCTGATATGGAGTTACACAGTGATTCTCAGTGAGATAATCCAGAATAACATCCCTCAGAAACCCTTCACATATTTTACCAACAATAGAGGTTAGACTTACTGGCCTATAATTTCCAGGGTCACTTTTAGAGCCTTTTTGAATATTGGTACCACATTTGCTATGCGCCAGTCCTGTGGAACAGACCCGGCCTATAGAGTCCCTAAATATAAGAAATAATGGTTTGTCTATTACATTACTGCCATCCGGACCCGGGAGATTTATCTATTTTAATCTTATTTAGCCGGTTTCGCACCTCTTCTTGGGTCTAATTGGTGACCCTTAATATCGGGTTTTCTTTGTCTCTCGGCATTTTATTTTCCACCGTGAATACCGGGGAGAAGAAGGTGTTAACATATTGGCTTTTTCACCGTCATCTACAACCTTCTTTCCTCACAATTTTTTAAGGGGTCTACACTGTCACTTGTGATTCTTTTACTATTGATACAGGTGAAGAACAGTTTGGGATTAGTTTTACTCTCCTAGCAATGTGCTTCTCTGTTTCCTTTTTGGCAGCTTTAATTAGTTTTTTAGATAAAGTATTTTTCCCCCTATAGTTTTTAGAGCTTCAGCGGAGCCATCCTGCTCTAGTAGTGTAAATGCTTTCTTTACTGGTAATTGCTCCTCTTACTTCTTTGTTTAGCCATATTGTGTTTTTCCTATTTCTTGTCCTTTTATTCCCACAAGGTATAATCCGCTGACAGGGCCTATTTAGGATGTTCTTAAACATTTCCCACTTATTATCTGTATTCTTATTTCTGAGGACATTGTCCCAGTCACCCAGATTAAGGGCATCTCTAAGCCGGTCAAACTTCGCCTTCCTAAAGTTCAGTGTTTTTGTAAGTCCCCTAGCGAAAGATTGTACAAGTGAAACTGTACAATTTTGTGGTCTCTATTTCCTAGATGCCCGAATTTTGTTACTATTTTACCCTCCATGTATTTCGACCAGTATGGACTCGACATCCTCATTTCCTTCACTAATATCCTCCAATAGAAGTGGTTAGACAGCCGGGCCTTAGTTTTGCTGACCCCAAGTGTCCAGCAAGAGGAATCTCATGGGAAATCCGTAACAACTCACCCCTAAATTGATAGGGTATAGTATGGTATGACCAGCTGTCTCTCTCCCTCAACCACTCCTGTTGTGGTATACAGGGAACCGACTCCCGGTACAACCTCCCTTGTTCCCAGAATACACTCTCCTTAACAGCCTCGGAGGTGTGCTTCTCGGTGAGGTTTCTCAGTACCTCCAGGCTAGCATCTGCGTTCAGAGCTGCCTGGAACTCCTGGCTGGAGGCAGCCAGAAGTGCCATTAAGGTCCCGTCCTAATGGGGATCCTCAGGGACGTGCACTGTGTCCATCACTGGTTCGGTTACTTCTCTGGCTGAGTAGGGTCCAGAAGACAGGGCATTACTTGTGTTCTGGACACTGACTGTATAGGCCGTCTACCCGTGGACTAACACAGTCCCATCAGCCTGCCTGGCTATGGGTACTACCTCCCCATCCTCCTCTATTACCTCAGTAGCAGTGCTAATTATGGGGCAGTTACCATCAGCCAGGTCACCTTCCTTTGTAGCACTGGTCAGTTGCACTGCATCACCTGCTTCATGGTTCCCATGCCTCTCCCCATTCCCCTTAGCACTGACGCTTCCTCCTGCTAGGTGGTCTTCAGCAATATCACCCAGCAGCGTGACCTGGCTGAGTACTCCTGTACCTCGAGATACATCATTATCAGGTAAAGCATGCATATTCACATCATTAACTTTTAACATTACCATCAGTATCAGATCGGGGAGGGGTGTCGGGGACATAATAAGCAAACATTCTTCCCAAATCAGTTCCCAACAAAACATTAGTGGGTAGGTTTTCGGACACCTCCACTTACTTCACCCCACTCCTGGCACCCCATTCTTTAAAAACCGGGCCATCGGCAAGGGACAGTAGACGCCCCCAATCCCGGTGACAGTCAGGGTTTTCCCCGGGATGATCTCTTCAGGTGTCACCAGTTCGGGTCTTATGAGGGTTCGTTCGGCCCCGGTATCCTTGAGGCCTACAATGATAGTGCCCCCCATGGTGACACTCTGCAAATTTTCACAGGCCCTCCCAACTGCCCCACCCACAAAAAGAACTGCTGCATTAGACCCTGGGGCCTTGAAAGGGGGGGCTCTTCTTCTGCTTCCCCAGACAAGTGGTGCTAAGGTATCCAGATCCACTGCAGAGATAACACTTGAGGTGATAAGATGTTGGCCTGGCGTTGGCAAAGGGGACAAGGTTGGCTGGTAGGGACAGGAATTGTGGTCGATGACTTACCTCTTTCCAGCTGGCGCTGACTGGTTTCCGCTCCTGCGGTTTACTATTGGCCTCGTAGGTGTCGGCGATCTGAGCTGCTTTATCCACGTCTTTTGGCTCCAGGGCCATCACGAACTGTCGCACCTCAGCCGGGCAAAGATACAGGAACTGGTCCTTCACCATCATGTCCTTTAGCTTCTCAAAGGTTGTCACTGACATTCCTTGGACCCACTGCTCAAAGTGGGTTCTGAGCCCATGCACCACATCACTGTAGCTGTCATGTGGTCCACTTTGGAGGTTCCAGAACTTTTTACAGTAGCCCTTAGGAGTCAGCTGGTACTTTTTTATCAGGGACTGCTTGATGGCCTCATAGTCTCCATCTTGGTCTAGAGGGAGAGAAGTAAACACCTCCAGAGCTTTTCCTCTGAGCCCTGGAGTTAAATATCGGGCCCATTGGTCCTCAGGCAGCTGATACTGTCTGCAGGCTTTTTCAAACCCCTGCAGAAATATGTCCAAGTCCCCATCCTTTTCCATCACTGGAAAGTGCTCTGGCCAGGGTATAAAGGTTGTTGAATTATTGGACTCTCAGCTCCGTGGGGTAGATGGTGTTGCCCCGAGTCGGGCCATCTGCAGTTCATGGTCTCTCCGAGCTTGGGCCTCCCGTTCAGCTCTCTCATCCTGTCGCTGGGATTGGGCCTCCCGCTCTTGAAATTTCCCTGACGAAGATGTCTTGTACAGCAATACGCTTGGGGTCTCCCCACACCTCCTGCTCATGAGGACTTATTTCCCCTTTTGGGTTGATGGGAGCTCTTATTTATTTTTGCTCATGGCAGCCTGTGCTCTTATTAGAACACTTAGTGCTTCCTTGGTTATTTAATTAGACATGGGTACGGTAATTGTTTCCCTCTGGCACTTTTTTTTTTCACTCTATTCCAGCTACTTTCATACCATGCAATCTTCATTCTTTAATTGAAGGTCCATTACACTGACTATTAACCCCTTCATGACCCAGCCTATTTTGACCTTAAAGACCTTGCCATTTTTTGCAATTCTGACCTGTATCCCTTTATGAGGTAATAACTCAGGAACACTTCAACGGATCTTAGCGATTCTGAGAATGTTTTTTCGTGACATATTGGGCTTCATGTTAGTGGTAAATTTAGGTCGATAATTTTTGCGTTTATTTGTGAAAAAAATGGAAATTTGGCCAAAATTTTGAAAATTTCGCAATTTTCAAAATTTGACTTTTTATTCTGTTAAACCAGAGAGTTATGTGACACAAAATAGTTAATAAATAACATTTCCCACATGTCTACTTTACATCAGCACAATTTTGGGAACAACATTTTTTTTTGTTAGGAAGTTATAATGGTTAAAAGTTGACCAGCGATTCTCATTTTTACAGCAAAATTTACAAAACCATTTTTTTTAGGGACCACCTCACATTTGAAGTCACTTTGAGGGGTCTATATGGCAGAAAATACCCAAAAATTACACTATTATAAAAACTGCACCCCTCAAGCTACTCAAAACTACATTCAAGAAGATTATTAACCCTTCAGGCGCTTCACAGGAACTAAAGCAACGTGGAAGGAAAAAATGAACATTTTAATTTTTCCAACAAAATTTTTCTTTTAGCATCAACTTTTTCATTTTTACATGGGTAACAGGATACAATGGACCCTAAAATTTGTTGGGCAATTTCTCCTGAGTACACAGATACGTCATATGTGGTCATAAACCACTGTTTGGGCGCACAGCAGGGCTCAGAAGGGAAGGAGCGCCATTTGACTTTTTGAATGGAAAATATGCTGGAATATTTAGCGGTTGCCATGTCGCATTTGGAGAGTCCCTGTGTGCCTAAACATTGGAGCTCCCCCACAAGTGACCCCATTTTGGAAACTAGACCCCCCAAGGATCTTATCTAGATGCAGAGTGAGCATTTTTAACCCCCAGGTGCTTCACAAATTGATCCGTAAAAAAAAGAAAGTACTTTTTTTTCACAAAAATTTTCTTTTAGCCTCAGTTTTTTCATTTTCACATGGGCAACAGGATAAAATGGATCCTAAAATTTGTTGGGCAATTTATCCTGAGTACACCCACACCTCATATGTGGTCATAAACCACTGTTTGGGCGCACAGCAGGGCTCAGAAGGGAAGGAGCGCCATTTGACTTTTTGAATGGAAAATATGCTGGAATATTTAGCGGTTGCCATGTCGCATTTGGAGAGTCCCTGTGTGCCTAAACATTGGAGCTCCCCCACAAGTGACCCCATTTTGGAAACTAGACCTCCCAAGGAACTTATCTAGATGCACAGTGAGCACTTTGAAACCCCAGGTCCTTCACAAATTGATCCGTAAAAAAAAGAAAGTACTTTTTTTTCACAAAAATTTTCTTTTAGCCTCAGTTTTTTCATTTTCACATGGGCTACAGTATAAATTGGATCCTAAAATTTGCTGGGCAATTTCTCCTGAGTACACAGATACCTCATATGTGGTCATAAATCACTGTTTGGGTGCACGGCTGGGCCCAGAAGGGAAGGAGCGCCATTTGACTTTTTGAATGGAAAATTAGCTCCAATCCTTAGCGGACACCATGACGCCTTTGGAGAGCCCCTGTGTGCCTAAACAGTGAAAACCCCCCACATGTGACACAATTTTGGAAACTAGACCCCTTATGGAACTTATCTAGATGTGTTGTGAGCACTCTTGACCCCAAGTGCTTCACAGAAGTTTATAACGCAGACCAGTGAAAAAAAAATTTTTTTTCCTCAAAAATGATTTTTTAGCCCGCTATTTTTTATTTTTACAAGGGTAACAGGAAAAATTGGACCACAAAAGTTGTGCAATTTGTCCTGAGTACACTGGTACCCCATATGTGGGGGGAACCACTGTTTTGGCACATGGGAGAGCTCAGAAGGGAAGGAGCACCATTTTGGAAAGCAGACTTGATGGAATGTTCTGCGGGCGTCATGTTGCGTTTCCAGAGCCCCTGATGTGCCTAAACAGTAGAAACCCCCCACAAGTGACCCTATTTTGGAAACTAGACCCCCCAAGGAGCTTATCTAGATGTGTAGTGAGCACTTTGAACCCCCAAGTGCTTCACAGAAGTTTATAAACGCAGAGCAGTGAAAATAAAAAAAATCATTTTTGTTTCTCAAAAATCATTTTTTAGCCCACTATTTTTTATTTTCCCAAGGGTAACAGGATAAATTGGACCCCAAAAGGTGTTGTCCAGTTTTTCCTGAGTACGCTGGTGCCCCATATGTGGGGGGGAACCACTGTTTGGGCGCACGTC
>JARQOD010000943.1:0-75682 GCA_033576555.1 Oophaga sylvatica | reverse complement strand
CTCTATTCCTTGGAAGACTTTGACATGAAAAACCGGGTGGTTTTCTTTAATCCTCAATATATCCGAAACCTTACATCTTACTGGAAGGGCATTGGGCTTAAGTTCCGCCGTATGTCATCAGGTCTCATGTTGGCCAGTGCAGCCTTCGAGGTTTGTGAGAAGATAACACTCTATGGTTTCTGGCCATTTTCTGAAGATTTTGAAGGGACTCCGATTCCTCACCACTACTATGATAACGTTCCTCCTAAACCCGGCTTCCACTCTATGTCCGATGAGTTTTATCAGTACTTGCTGATGCACAGTCAAGGATCTCTGAAGCTCCAACTAGGGCAATGCTAAGGCGCAAAAGCAACGCAAGTTTCGTAAATGGAGCTGGCAATATTTAGAACATTCATGGGAAATGTGATAAAGAAGTATATAAAGAATTATATGATCACAACGTTATTGTACAGAAAAAGTAGAATCATCGCTCAGGACAATGGTAATTATATTACATAGGGGTGCAGTTACCCTCAAGCATTGGGAATCACCATTTTTTACTTCCCATAAAGCAATCTATGTAAGACAATGGTTGAGCTCACCATATCACTTGAGCAAGAACCGCACAGGTCTAGTCCTGCAGAAAAAGAGAGAAGCCCTTTCTTATAATCTCTATGAACTTTGTGAGAAATACCGATAATGTACTTGAAAAATTTATGAAGATTTCTAGAACGTATCCATTTGGCTGATGATCAGAAATGTTATTCATCACTGTGAATTCAACTCACAAATTGAATTCACATTTATTTTAATTACTATTTATTGTATTTTTCTTACTTTTATGGCTGCGATTTTAATGTTTTCTCCCACATCAGGACTGCAATTAAAACAATGTGACAATCAATCTATGTGAAGAATTTTAATGAGTGGATATATTACATACACACACATATATATTTATAGATACAGTTGTGCTAAAAAGTTTACATACCACGGTAGAATTTTTGCTTTCTTGGCCTTTTTTCAGAGAATATGAATGCTAAAACCAAAACTTATTCTCCACTCATGGTCAGTGGTTGGGTGAAGCCATTTATTGTCACTACTGTGTTTTCTCTTTTTAAATCATAACGATAACCCAAAACATCAAAATGACCCTGATTAAAAGTTCACACACCCTGGTGATTTTGGCCTGATAACGTGCACAGAAGTTGACACAAATGGGTGTGAATGGCTACTAAAGGTAACATCCTCACCTGTGACAACTGCCAGAAAAATTGCATATTCCCAGTGCCTTCTGGGATAAGTGAAGAGTCTCTGCAAGCTGAAAGAACACTGCATTTTGGCCGTTGCAGCTGAAAGGAGGACATCGATAAACCAGTGTTAGGGTTCAAGTTCCCGCTGCTGCACAAAGGGAGTCTCGAACCAGTCCCGCTGCAGTCCCCCATCCATCTCCGGCCGCAGTGGAGCCTGCTCAGCAAAGACTTCGGTCCCAGCGTCTCGCCCGGTCTAATACTGTGCAGAGACTTGATGCTGCCTCTCCAGGTTCTGCTATTGTAGCCAGTACTGGTCAGCGGCGAGCAGACGTCTTTAGGACTAAGTCCTGCCTTTCCCCTTCTGAGCATGCCCAGGGTAATATCTCTCATTGGAGATCAGGGGTCACATGCTCAGGTACTGCAGCAGCTCCTTTTGTTCCGCCAGGAAGGTCCTGAAACTACATGTGTTCTGGAACAGTTTCTCATTGGTCCTTTTCTGGCAGGTCCTGTAGTTGCTACTATAAAAGGGTTGCATGGCCTGGCGGCCATGCGCTAGTATCAATTGCATTATGTGCTTTGCGCCAGTGTGATCATGCACGCATGTGGTTAGGGCTTGGCTGAAATAAGCCCCTAGAATACCAGCTTCACCGGTGAGGAGTTGTTTGTTTGTGTTGCTGACTGCATGACCACGGACTGCTATCCGCACAGCAGTTAACTGTGTACCTGGACACAGTAGGGTTTCTCAGAGGCTCTGTGACACAACAGGGTTCGCTTTAAAATGCTAGTCAGCGCCCTAGCGTTTTACTTTGCGGCTCACTGAAGCTAAGTGAGTTCGCCCTTATCGCCATATAGCGCTGCGGCATTCCCACTAGCCGCTCTGTGGATTAACAGAGTTCGCACTAACTGCAACAGTGCGCTACGGTGTTTATTTTAGCGACTCTGTGGGATAAGAGAGTTTGCTACTTACGCCATCTTACTAGCAGCAGGCTCTGCCTGCACGGTGGACCCCGGGCTGCGAACGCACCTCTCTACAATATCTATTAGGTGCGTTCCGCAAACCCCAACACCGAGTGCCTACCGGTGCGCAAAGTTTGGCACACTTTTCACCTCTTTGATATCTCTAACAATAAGAACATGGAAGAGGCTAGGAGCCATGTGGTGAGCTGCATTTCTTGCTACATATTCTCAGATTTACCAGTGGAAAAGCCAAACTTCACATGCCAGAAATGCAGCTTGTGTCCCTGTTGGAGGAAAAGTTGCAAAGTCTAGAAGAAAGGTTATCTACACTGAAGATCATTAACGGAAGGTGAAGAGTTCTTAGACAGAGCAGAATTATCTCTTCATGGTACAGAAAGAGAAGAAATTCGAAGTGCACCTGAAGAAACAGAGGAATGGAAGCATGTGACCTACAGAAGCAGGAGGATCGGGAGGCAGTCAGCACCAATACTGCTCAGAAATCAGTACCAGGCTCTCACGCAGGAGAACGATGAAGAAATACATCAGGATAAGACTTTGCCCACAAAGAACAACCTTGTACGCCCTCAGAGTCCTCCTGAATGGAGAAAGAAAAATGTTGTGAAGAAGAAACTGAGAGTTGTGGTCGTGGGGGATTCCCTGTTGAGAGGAACAGAGGCCGCTATCTGCAGACCTGATATAACCTCAAGAGAAATGTGCTGTCTTCCAGGTGCAAAAATTAAAGATGTGTCTGACAGGATATCAGGACTCTTCAGACCTACAGATGACTACCCATTCCTGCTAATACATGTGGGGACAAATGACACCGCTAGAAACGACCTGGAAACCATCTGCAGTGACTTTGAAAACTTAGGCAAGAAAGTGAAAGAACTGGGAGCGCAGGTGGTCTTCTCTTCCATCCTTCCAATGGATGTCCATGGAACAAGGAGGTGGAATAAGATTCTGCAGGTGAACAACTGGCTACGTCGATGGTGCCGTCAGCAAGGATTTGGATTTCTGGATCACGGAGTGAATTACCTATACGATGGACTACTTGCTAGAGATGGGGTGCACCTTACGAAGACTGGAAAACATGTATTTGGAAGTCGCCTTGCTACACTCATCAGGAGAGCTTTAAACTAGAACAATGTGGGAAGGGAAGCAAAACGCCAGCAAAAGCCATACACCTGACAAATACTATTGAGAACTCTGCTATTAGAAGTGGAAAGGAAGAACAAAGACAAAAAAAATTACATAATAAAAATATTGAAGGAAGAGAAACCAATCACAAACTAAAATGTTTCTATACAAATGCACAAAGCATGGGCAACAAACAAGGAGAACTGGAGCTACTAACGCAGGAGAAGAAATATGATGTCATTGGAATCACTGAGACTTGGTGGGACGATACACATGATTGGAATACAAGGCTAGAAGGATACAACTTATTTGCAAGAAACAGACTTGATAAACGAGGAGGAGGTGTCGCATTGTATGTTAGAAAAGCGTATATCTGCACAGAGATTGACGCTTCAGAGACTGGGAGTTCTGTGGAAACTGTTTGGGTAAGAATACAAGGACAGAACAATGGAAAGGACACCATTGTAGGCATTTACTACAGGCCACCTGTGCAAGCTGAAGATATGGATGAACTCTTTATGCATCAAATGGCCAAGTTCTCCAAAAAAATATGACATAGTGGTCATGGGAGATTTCAACTATCCAGACATTTGTTGGGAATCTCTCTCTGGCAAAACTAACAGGTCAAACAAATTCTTATCCTCTCTTGCTGACAACTTTATCTTCCAAAAAGTAGGGGAGAAAACAAGGGGATCTACTACCTTGGATCTAATCCTTATAAACAGGGAGGAAAAGATTGAGGAAGTAAGAGTGACTGGGATCCTAGGAGGTAGTGACCATGCTATTTTAGAATTTTGGATAACAAGAGGAGGAAGACCTGTGAAGACTCAGACGTCAAGGTTAGATTTCAGAAAGGCAGATTTTAAGGGACTCAGAAAGAGAATTGGAGGGATCCAATGGCTGGATATCCTTAAGGACAAAAATGTCCAGGAAGGATGGGAAATCTTGAAAAATGAGTTTCTCAAAGCACAATTGTTAACAATTCCGAAAAGAGGGAAGAATGAGAAGCATCTAAGGAAACCTGGATGGATGAACACAGAACTTAAACACATGCTATAAAGGAAGAAATAAATGTTTATCAAATGGAAAGAGGGAGGCATATCTAAAGAAGAATATAATTATGTCTACAGAACCTGCAGGGCACGAATCAGATTATCTAAAGCTGACAATGAATTGAGGCTTGCAAGAGACGTCAAAAACAATAAAAAAGGATTTGGGGGATATGTCGAAATTAAAAGAAAAGTCAAAGATGCTATAGGATTTTTACAGGATGAAAATGATGAAATGGTAAAAAAATGATGTTGAGAAGGCTGAACTTTTAAATTCCTATTTTGCATCTGTTTTCTCTCAGCAAGGAAATGTAACATCAACTGATCTTCACTGTCCTATTAAGGGACTAGAAGAATCCAGGATATCTATAAACATAAAAATAGTGGGGAAACACTTAGCTAACATAAATGAATTAAATTCTCCAGGTCCAGATGTACTGTACTCCCCAGAGTACTGAAGGAAATAGCAGAAGAAATTTTTTAATCACTCTCCATAATCTTTGATGTACCATAATAAAATATATTGTGGTACCGAGTTAGCTAGAAAAATCGATGTGAATACTTTTCCGTCCAAAGATGACAAGAGTATTCTTAGAGTGATACCTTTATTGGCTAACCAGAAAATTATATATGTTCGCAAGTTTTCAGAGCAGGAGCGAACATATATAATTTTCTGGTTAGCCAATAAAGATATCACTCTAAGAATTCTCTTGTCATCTTTGGATGGAAAAGTATTCACATCCATAATCTTTGAAAATTTTTGGAGAACAGAAGAAGACTGGAGAAGACCAAATGTTGTTCCTATCTTCAAAAAGGGGAAGAAGGTGGACCCAGGGAACTACAGGCCGGTGAGTCTGACTTCTATACCAGGAAAGATCTTTGAACAAATTATTAAACAGCATGTATGTAAGTACCTGGATAAGAATGAAGTGATTAAACAGAGTCAGCATGGGTTTGTAACTAATAAGTCATGTCAGACTAACTTAATTTCCTTCTATGACAGAATCACTGACTGGGTGGATCAGGGAAATGCTGTAGATATAGTATATCTTGACTTCAGCAAAGCATTTGACAAAGTATCTCACACAATCCTTATTGAAAAAATTACTAAGTATGGAATGGACAAGGCAACTGTTAGGTGGATTCATAACTGGCTTAGTGATCGGACCCAAAGAGTGGTAGTAAATGGCTGCACATCCAGTTGGAAGAATGTCTCAAGTGGGGTACCACAGGGCTCTGTCCTGTGCCCTGTATAGTTCAACATCTTTATCAATCATTTAGATGAAGGAATTGAGGGTAAACTGATTAAATTTGCTGATGACACAAAGCTAGGAGGGATAGCTAATACTAGAGAAGAGAGAGAAAGGATTCAAAAAGATATAAATAAACTGTAGCAGTGGGCAGCAACTAACAGAATGGTTTTTAACAGGGAAAAATGCAAAGTACTACATCTGGGCAACAAAAATGAAAAAGCATATGCAGAATGGAGGAATAGGGCTAAGCAACAGCAAATATTAACATAGTAACATAGTTACCAAGACCAAAAAAAGCCGTTTGTCCATCCAGTTCAGCCTATATTTAGTCAGAATAAATCCCCAGATCTACGTCCTTCTAAAGAACCTAATAACTGTAAGATACAATATTGTTACGCTCCAGGAAGACATCCAGGCCTCTCTTGAACCCTCGACTGAGTTCGCCATCACCACCTCCGCAGGCAAGGAATTCCAGATCTCACTGCCCTAACAGTAAAGAATCCTCTTCTATGTTGGTGGAGAAACCTTCTCTCCTACAGACACAGAGAATGTCCCCTTGTGACCCTCACTTTCCTGATATAAAAAGATCCTCGGAGAGATATTTGTATTTTCCCCTTATATATTTATACGTGGTTGTTAGATCGCCACTCATTCGTCTTTTTCTAGACTAAATAATCCTAATTTTGCTAATCTCTCTGGGTATTGTAATTCCCCATTCCCTTTATTAATTTTGTCGCCCTCCTTTGTACTCGCTCTAGTTCCATTACATGCTTCCTGAGCACCGGTGCGCAAAACTGTCCACAGTCCTCCATGTGCGGTCTAACCAGGGATTTGTACAGAGGCAGTATAATGCGCTCATCAAGTGTATCCAGACCTCTCTTAATGCACCCCATGATCTTGTTTGCCTTGGCAGCCGCTGCCTGGCACTGGCTGCTCCAGGTAAGTTTATCACTAACTAGGATCCCCAAGTCCTTCTCAATGTCAGATTTAATGTGTGTAATGGTGATATTGATTCCTTCTTCCCATGTGTATAACCTTATATTTATCATTGTTATGCCCCATCTGCCACCTTTCTGCCCAAGTTTCCAACTTATCCAGATCCATTTGTAGCAGAATACTATCCTCTCTTGTATTGACTGCTTTCCGTAGTTTTGTATCATCTGCAAATATCGATATTTTGCTATGTAAACCTTCTACCAGATCAGCAATAAATATATTGAAGAGAATAGGTCCCAACACTGACCCCTGCGGTCCCCACTGGTCACACCGACCCTGCGGTACCCAACTGGTCACAGCGACCCAGTTAGAAAATATACCATTTATAACCACCCCCTGCTTTATATCACTAAGCCAGTTACTTACCCATTTACACACATTTTCCCCCAGACCCAGCATCCTCATTTTGTGTACCAACCTCTTGTGTGGCACGGTATCAAACACTTTGGAAAAATCAAGATATACCATGTCCAATGACTCACCTTGGTCCAGTCTATAGCTTACCTCTTTATAAAGACTGATTAGATTGGTGTGACAGGAGCGACTCCTCATAAACACTGATTAGATTGGGGTGACAGGAGCGACTCCTCATAAACCCATGCTGATATGGAGTTACACAGTGATTCTCAGTGAGATAATCCAGAATAACATCCCTCAGAAACCCTTCACATATTTTACCAACAATAGAGGTTAGACTTACTGGCCTATAATTTCCAGGGTCACTTTTAGAGCCTTTTTGAATATTGGTACCACATTTGCTATGCGCCAGTCCTGTGGAACAGACCCCGGCCCTATAGAGTCCCTAAATATAAGAAATAATGGTTTGTCTATTACATTACTGCCATCCGGACCCAGAGATTTATCTATTTTAATCTTATTTAGCCGGTTTCGCACCTCTTCTTGGGTCTAATTGGTGACCCTTAATATCGGGTTTTCTTTGTCTCTCGGCATTTTATTTTCCACCGTGAATACCGGGGAGAAGAAGGTGTTAACATATTGGCTTTTTCACCGTCATCTACAACCTTCTTTCCTCACAATTTTTTAAGGGGTCTACACTGTCACTTGTGATTCTTTTACTATTGATACAGGTGAAGAACAGTTTGGGATTAGTTTTACTCTCCTCAGCAATGTGCTTCTCTGTTTCCTTTTTGGCAGCTTTAATTAGTTTTTTAGATAAAGTATTTTTCCCCCTATAGTTTTTAGAGCTTCAGCGGAGCCATCCTGCTCTAGTAGTGTAAATGCTTTCTTTACTGGTAATTGCTCCTCTTACTTCTTTGTTTAGCCATATTGTGTTTTTCCTATTTCTTGTCCTTTTATTCCCACAAGGTATAATCCGCTGACAGGGCCTATTTAGGATGTTCTTAAACATTTCCCACTTATTATCTGTATTCTTATTTCTGAGGACATTGTCCCAGTCACCCAGATTAAGGGCATCTCTAAGCCGGTCAAACTTCGCCTTCCTAAAGTTCAGTGTTTTTGTAAGTCCCCCTAGCGAAAGATTGTACAAGTGAAACTGTACAATTTTGTGGTCTCTATTTCCTAGATGCCCGAATTTTGTTACTATTTTACCCTCCATGTATTTCGACCAGTATGGACTCGACATCCTCATTTCCTTCACTAATATCCTCCAATAGAAGTGGTTAGACAGCCGGGCCTTAGTTTTGCTGACCCCAAGTGTCCAGCAAGAGGAATCTCATGGGAAATCCGTAACAACTCACCCCTAAATTGATAGGGTATAGTATGGTATGACCAGCTGTCTCTCTCCCTCAACCACTCCTGTTGTGGTATACAGGGAACCGACTCCCGGTACAACCTCCCTTGTTCCCAGAATACACTCTCCTTAACAGCCTCGGAGGTGTGCTTCTCGGTGAGGTTTCTCAGTACCTCCAGGCTAGCATCTGCGTTCAGAGCTGCCTGGAACTCCTGGCTGGAGGCAGCCAGAAGTGCCATTAAGGTCCCGTCCTAATGGGGATCCTCAGGGACGTGCACTGTGTCCATCACTGGTTCGGTTACTTCTCTGGCTGAGTAGGGTCCAGAAGACAGGGCATTACTTGTGTTCTGGACACTGACTGTATAGGCCGTCTACCGTGGACTAACACAGTCCCATCAGCCTGCCTGGCTATGGGTACTACCTCCCCATCCTCCTCTATTACCTCAGTAGCAGTGCTAATTATGGGGCAGTTACCATCAGCCAGGTCACCTTCCTTTGTAGCACTGGTCAGTTGCACTGCATCACCTGCTTCATGGTTCCCATGCCTCTCCCCATTCCCCTTAGCACTGACGCTTCCTCCTGCTAGGTGGTCTTCAGCAATATCACCCAGCAGCGTGACCTGGCTGAGTACTCCTGTACCTCGAGATACATCATTATCAGGTAAAGCATGCATATTCACATCATTAACTTTTAACATTACCATCAGTATCAGATCGGGGAGGGGTGTCGGGGACATAATAAGCAAACATTCTTCCCAAATCAGTTCCCAACAAAACATTAGTGGGTAGGTTTTCGGACACCTCCACTTACTTCACCCCACTCCTGGCACCCCATTCTTTAAAAACCGGGCCATCGGCAAGGGACAGTAGACGCCCCCAATCCCGGTGACAGTCAGGGTTTTCCCCGGGATGATCTCTTCAGGTGTCACCAGTTCGGGTCTTATGAGGGTTCGTTCGGCCCCGGTATCCTTGAGGCCTACAATGATAGTGCCCCCCATGGTGACACTCTGCAAATTTTCACAGGCCCTCCCAACTGCCCCACCCACAAAAAGAACTGCTGCATTAGACCCTGGGGCCTTGAAAGGGGGGCTCTTCTTCTGCTTCCCCAGACAAGTGGTGCTAAGGTATCCAGATCCACTGCAGAGATAACACTTGAGGTGATAAGATGTTGGCCTGGCGTTGGCAAAGGGGACAAGGTTGGCTGGTAGGGACAGGAATTGTGGTCGATGACTTACCTCTTTCCAGCTGGCGCTGACTGGTTTCCGCTCCTGCGGTTTACTATTGGCCTCGTAGGTGTCGGCGATCTGAGCTGCTTTATCCACGTCTTTTGGCTCCAGGGCCATCACGAACTGTCGCACCTCAGCCGGGCAAAGATACAGGAACTGGTCCTTCACCATCATGTCCTTTAGCTTCTCAAAGGTTGTCACTGACATTCCTTGGACCCACTGCTCAAAGTGGGTTCTGAGCCCATGCACCACATCACTGTAGCTGTCATGTGGTCCACTTTGGAGGTTCCAGAACTTTTTACAGTAGCCCTTAGGAGTCAGCTGGTACTTTTTTATCAGGGACTGCTTGATGGCCTCATAGTCTCCATCTTGGTCTAGAGGGAGAGAAGTAAACACCTCCAGAGCTTTTCCTCTGAGCCCTGGAGTTAAATATCGGGCCCATTGGTCCTCAGGCAGCTGATACTGTCTGCAGGCTTTTTCAAACCCCTGCAGAAATATGTCCAAGTCCCCATCCTTTTCCATCACTGGAAAGTGCTCTGGCCAGGGTATAAAGGTTGTTGAATTATTGGACTCTCAGCTCCGTGGGGTAGATGGTGTTGCCCCGAGTCGGGCCATCTGCAGTTCATGGTCTCTCCGAGCTTGGGCCTCCCGTTCAGCTCTCTCATCCTGTCGCTGGGATTGGGCCTCCCGCTCTTGAAATTTCCCTGACGAAGATGTCTTGTACAGCAATACGCTTGGGGTCTCCCCACACCTCCTGCTCATGAGGACTTATTTCCCCTTTTGGGTTGATGGGAGCTCTTATTTATTTTTGCTCATGGCAGCCTGTGCTCTTATTAGAACACTTAGTGCTTCCTTGGTTATTTAATTAGACATGGGTACGGTAATTGTTTCCCTCTGGCACTTTTTTTTTTCACTCTATTCCAGCTACTTTCATACCATGCAATCTTCATTCTTTAATTGAAGGTCCATTACACTGACTATTAACCCCTTCATGACCCAGCCTATTTTGACCTTAAAGACCTTGCCATTTTTTGCAATTCTGACCTGTATCCCTTTATGAGGTAATAACTCAGGAACACTTCAACGGATCTTAGCGATTCTGAGAATGTTTTTTCGTGACATATTGGGCTTCATGTTAGTGGTAAATTTAGGTCGATAATTTTTGCGTTTATTTGTGAAAAAAATGGAAATTTGGCCAAAATTTTGAAAATTTCGCAATTTTCAAAATTTGACTTTTTATTCTGTTAAACCAGAGAGTTATGTGACACAAAATAGTTAATAAATAACATTTCCCACATGTCTACTTTACATCAGCACAATTTTGGGAACAACATTTTTTTTTGTTAGGAAGTTATAATGGTTAAAAGTTGACCAGCGATTTCTCATTTTTACAGCAAAATTTACAAAACCATTTTTTTTAGGGACCACCTCACATTTGAAGTCACTTTGAGGGGTCTATATGGCAGAAAATACCCAAAAATTACACTATTATAAAAACTGCACCCCTCAAGCTACTCAAAACTACATTCAAGAAGATTATTAACCCTTCAGGCGCTTCACAGGAACTAAAGCAACGTGGAAGGAAAAAATGAACATTTTAATTTTTCCAACAAAATTTTTCTTTTAGCATCAATTTTTCATTTTTACATGGGTAACAGGATACAATGGACCCTAAAATTTGTTGGGCAATTTCTCCTGAGTACACAGATACGTCATATGTGGTCATAAACCACTGTTTGGGCGCACAGCAGGGCTCAGAAGGGAAGGAGCGCCATTTGACTTTTTGAATGGAAAATATGCTGGAATATTTAGCGGTTGCCATGTCGCATTTGGAGAGTCCCTGTGTGCCTAAACATTGGAGCTCCCCCACAAGTGACCCCATTTTGGAAACTAGACCCCCCAAGGATCTTATCTAGATGCAGAGTGAGCATTTTTAACCCCCAGGTGCTTCACAAATTGATCCGTAAAAAAAAGAAAGTACTTTTTTTTCACAAAAATTTTCTTTTAGCCTCAGTTTTTTCATTTTCACATGGGCAACAGGATAAAATGGATCCTAAAATTTGTTGGGCAATTTATCCTGAGTACACCCACACCTCATATGTGGTCATAAACCACTGTTTGGGCGCACAGCAGGGCTCAGAAGGGAAGGAGCGCCATTTGACTTTTTGAATGGAAAATATGCTGGAATATTTAGCGGTTGCCATGTCGCATTTGGAGAGTCCCTGTGTGCCTAAACATTGGAGCTCCCCCACAAGTGACCCCATTTTGGAAACTAGACCTCCCAAGGAACTTATCTAGATGCACAGTGAGCACTTTGAAACCCCAGGTCCTTCACAAATTGATCCGTAAAAAAAAGAAAGTACTTTTTTTTCACAAAAATTTTCTTTTAGCCTCAGTTTTTTCATTTTCACATGGGCTACAGTATAAATTGGATCCTAAAATTTGCTGGGCAATTTCTCCTGAGTACACAGATACCTCATATGTGGTCATAAATCACTGTTTGGGTGCACGGCTGGGCCCAGAAGGGAAGGAGCGCCATTTGACTTTTTGAATGGAAAATTAGCTCCAATCCTTAGCGGACACCATGACGCCTTTGGAGAGCCCCTGTGTGCCTAAACAGTGAAAACCCCCCACATGTGACACAATTTTGGAAACTAGACCCCTTATGGAACTTATCTAGATGTGTTGTGAGCACTCTTGACCCCCAAGTGCTTCACAGAAGTTTATAACGCAGACCAGTGAAAAAAAATTTTTTTTCCTCAAAAATGATTTTTTAGCCCGCTATTTTTTATTTTTACAAGGGTAACAGGAAAAATTGGACCACAAAAGTTGTGCAATTTGTCCTGAGTACACTGGTACCCCATATGTGGGGGGAACCACTGTTTTGGCACATGGGAGAGCTCAGAAGGGAAGGAGCACCATTTTGGAAAGCAGACTTGATGGAATGTTCTGCGGGCGTCATGTTGCGTTTCCAGAGCCCCTGATGTGCCTAAACAGTAGAAACCCCCACAAGTGACCCTATTTTGGAAACTAGACCCCCCAAGGAGCTTATCTAGATGTGTAGTGAGCACTTTGAACCCCCAAGTGCTTCACAGAAGTTTATAAACGCAGAGCAGTGAAAATAAAAAAAATCATTTTTGTTTCTCAAAAATCATTTTTTAGCCCACTATTTTTTATTTTCCCAAGGGTAACAGGATAAATTGGACCCCAAAAGGTGTTGTCCAGTTTTTCCTGAGTACGCTGGTGCCCCATATGTGGGGGGGAACCACTGTTTGGGCGCACGTCAGGGCTCAGAAGGGAAGGAGAGCCATTTGACTTTTTGAATGGAAAATTAGCTCCAATCGTTAGCGGACACCATGTCGTGTTTGGAGAGCTACTGTATGCCTAAACTTTGGAGCTCCCCCACAAATGACCCCATTTTGGAAACTAGACCCCCTAAGGAACTTATCTAGATGCACAGTGAGCACTTAGAAACCCCAGGTGCTTCACAGAAGTTTATAACGCAGAGCCGTGAAAATAAAAAATCATTTTTTTCTCAAAAAATTATTATTTAGCCCACTATTTTTTAATTTCACAATGGTTACAGGAGAAATTGTCCAATTTGTCCTAAGTACGCTAGTACCCCACATGTGGGGGGAACCACTGTTTGGGCACACGTCAGGGGTCGAAAGGGATGTAGTGACGCTTTGAAATGCCGACTTGATGGAATGGTCTGCCGGCGGGCAGAGCCCCTGATGTGCCTAAACAGTAGAAACCCCCCACAAGTGACCCTATTTTGGAAACTAGACCCCAAAGGAGCTTATCTAGATGTGTAGTGAGCACTCTGAACCCCCAAGGGCTACACAAAAGTTTATAACGCCGGGGCATGAAAATAAAAAAAATCATATTTTTTCCACAAACATGATCTTTTAGTCCCCAATTTTTTTATTTTCCCAAGGGTAACAGGAGAAATTAGACCTCAAAAGTTGTTTTCCAATTTGTCCTGAGTACGCTGATATCCCATATGTGGGAGAAAACTACTGTATGGGCACAAGTTGGGGCTCGGAAGGGAAGTAGTGATGTTTTGAAATGCCGACTTGATGGAATGGTCTGCGGGCGTCATGTTACGTTTGCAGAGCCCCTGATGTGCCTAAACAGTAGAAACTCCCCACAAGTGACCCCATTTTGGAAACTAGACCCCGCAAGGAACTTATCTAGATGTGTGGTGAGCACTTTGAACCCCAAGGGCTACACAGAAGTTTATAACGCCGGGACATGAAAATAAAATAATCATATTTTTTCCACAAAAATAACTTTTTTAGTCCCGATTTTTTTTCCCAAGGGTAACAGGAGAAATTAGAACCCCCAAAGTTGTTGTGCAATTTTTCCCGAGTACACTAATACCCCATATGTGTGGGTAAACCACTGGGCACACGTCGGGGCATGGAATAAAGGGAGCACTGTTTGACTTTTTGAACACAAAATTTGCAGGAATCAATGGTGGCGCCATGTCGCGTATGGAGACCCCCTGATGTGCGTAAATAGTGGAAACCCTCAATTCTAACTCCAACCCTAACCCCAACACAACCCTAACTCCAACCCTAACCCCTACACACCCCTAACCCTAATACAAACCCTAACCATAACCCTAACCCCAACACACCCTAACCCTAATCCCAACTCTAACCATAAACCTAACCACAAGCCTAACCCTAATCCCAACCCTAACTCCAAAACACCCCTAACACTTATCCTAACTCTAACCCTAACCACAAACCTAACCCTAATCCCAACCATAACCCTAATTCCAACCCTAACCCTAATTCCAACCCTAACCCAAATTCCAACCCTAACCCAAATTCTAACCGTAACCCTAATTCTAACCCTAATGCTAACCCTAACCCTAGTTCTAACCCTAAGGCTGGGTTCATATTGCAATTTACCAGCCCGTTCAACACGTAGCGTTGACGGGCTGGTAACGGTATAGCATAACGCGATCGCATTATGCTATACCCACTAGCGCAGAGGAATCAGCGATGATTCATCTGTGCTAGCAGTGACGGAGCCCAGACGCTGCAGCCTGCCTCCAAGGCTCCGTCACTTAATGACGGCACGTCGCGAACGCATGCCGCTTCACGGCATGCGTTGCGATGGGCAGACAAATGGGGTGAATAGCAGCGTTAACGGACTGCGTTACACCGCATTATACCGCGGTGAAATACAGTCCATCTAACAGACTGCCATAATGCAATATGAACCCAGCCTAACCCTGAGGCCCCGTGCACACGTTGCGGATTCACTATTTTTCTAAAATCCGCAGGTAAAATGACCTGCGTTTTACCTGCGTATTTAGCGCGGATTTACTGCTGTTTTGCTGCGATTTTTCCCTGCGGTTTTACACCTATAATGGAATAGGTGTAAAATCGCTGCGGAATCCGCACAAAGAATTGACATGCTGCGGATTTAGAACCCCAGCAAATCCGCACTGAAAAATCCGCAGCATGTGCACAGCGTTTTTTTTACCATTTATTTGCATTGTACTGTACATGGTTTCTGGATCTGCTGTGGATCCGCAGCGCGAAATCCGCTGCTGATCCGCAGCAAAATCCGCAACGTGTGCACAGGGCCTAATAGGAAAAAAAAAATTCTTTATTATATTATTTGTCCCTACCTATAACAGGGGGGGGTTCATTTACTTTTTTTTTATTTTGATCACTGTGACAGTTTATCACAGTGATCAAAATAAATTTCTGGACTCTGCAGGGCGCACTGCGCATGCGCCCGCCATTTTCCAAGATGGCGGCACCCATGAAGAATCCCGGGCAGCCGCCGGGACGGATCCAGGGACATCGGTGGACCGGGAGGGTGAGTAGGGGTGTCGGAAGGTGAGGGGGAGTTCGGAAGGTGGGGGCAGCGGAGGCAAGGAGGAGGGGAGCAGATAGTGACGGCGGTGACCGATCACCGCCATCTTTTGGTGGCGGCGGCCGATCGCCGCCGTGACTCGATGTGGGGGGGGGTCAGATCGCGGTCTCCAGCCATGGCAGATGCTATTGCAGCATTGGCCATGGCTGGATTGTAATATTTCACCAATTTCATTTCATTGGTGAAATATTACAGATTGCTCTGATTGGCTGTTTCACTTTTAACAGCCAATCAGAGCGATCGTGACCACGGGGGGGTTAAGCCAACCCCCCTGTGGTGAATCACAAAGGGTCTTGTGCCTGCAGGTCGGGTGACCTTTCAGTGACCCCGGTCACCCGGCCCGCAGGAACGCGATCCTTTCATGACGCCACATAGGCGTCACAGGTCGGATTGGCACCGACTTTCATGACGCCTTGGTGGCATCACAGGTCGGGAAGGGGTTAAGCTATCTCTCCAATGGCTTTTGATATGCTGAATAGGCAGTGATTTATTTCACTTGTGATTGCATTAAGTGTATTCTGGCAGATATTGTTATTAGCCAGTGGTTATTTCCATTGATTGCATATGTTGTTATTTATTATTTTAAAACCAGGATTGCGAAGCACATGTTACTTTTGCATGTTAATGGAGCTCCATATATTTATTGTCCCATGTTTTTCTGGGGGTGTGCTATGATCATCATGTCATATACTGTATTTGGTTTTAAATGTTTTTAAATTTGTCTGTTTTGGGTTCCTAATAAAATTTATATATTTTTCCATTTGCATTATATCAGGTGTGCACGCCAATTTTTGTTTGGTCTGTTTGTCTTCTTGTTGTAGCTGTCATGTGGTCCACTTTGGAGGTTCCGGAACTTTTTACGGTAGACCTCAGGAGTCAGCTGGTACTTTTTTTATCAGGGACTGCTTGATGTCCTCATAGTCTCCATTTTGGTCTAGAGGGAGAGAAGTAAACACCTCCAGAGCTGTTCCTCTGAGCCCTGGAGTAAAATATCGAGCCCATTGGTCCTCAGGCAGCTGGTACTGTCTGCAGGCTTTTTCAAACCCCCGCAGAAATATGTTCAAGTCCCCATTCTTTTCCATCATAGGAAAGTGCTCTGGCCGTGGTTTAAAGGTTGTCAAATTATTGGACTCACAGCTCCGTGGTGTAGATGGTGCTGCCCCAAATCGGGCTATCTGCAGTTCATGGTCTCTCCGAGCTTGGGCCTCCCGTTCAGCTCTCTCATCCTGTCGCTGGGATTGGGCATCCCACTCTTGGAATTGCTGGAACAGCTTCAGACGTCCCTCACGATTGTCTGCATGAAGTTGCTACAAGGCGATCTGGAGAAGGGGAACCACACTATTCTTGTTGCGAGTGTGTCGACCCGCCACCACAATTGTGGGTTACCAGGGCAATGGGGTACTCAGAGCCGAGCCCATGGAAGTCTATGGGGTTTGTCACAGGTAGCTGTGGCTCGGTCTGTGGCCCTGGCGGTCTGGCGTATGTTGGGGGAATATTTACAGGGGATTGATTTATGTACAGTTCGTGACGCCACCTGTAGTATTCTGGTAATTTGTACCAGCGCTGCTGTAGATCTCTGAGGGGATGGTGAGGCAGCTAGATGTCGGGTCCCCTACAGGTGGGACTGGTCCCTCAAAGTCTATGGGATTTGTGAAGTCGGGTGCGGATAAAGAACACAGTCTCACACGGTCAGCGTCTTTCCATACCTTTACTTGTAAGATGTTCAAGCAGGTCCCAGGGAGGCTGATCCAAGGAGGATGTATTTCGAGATAGCAGCTGGGCAAGTTAGGGGCCTCCTTTACTTCCAATATGACGAGTCCAACTAGCATGAAGCGTAGTTCCCTCCAATAAATCTGGTTCTTCTACCACCATGCATGAAGCTATGGTGATGCTTCGGTCCCAGTAACCGGTTAACAGTGCAGGACTTCCAATCCTAAAGCACTCACAATATCTACCACTGTGCCTTTCGCCTTGCCCGTGCTGGTAGCATAAGCATCCCTCACTTCACAGATATATATATCAGTCAGTTCCTTCTTAGTTCCTTCCAGAGCTTGCTAGCAGAATACCAGTAATACTTTTAGGCAGGAGCACGTCTCTGAACCTCTACCGTCCTCTAGACAGGCGTCTGAATTATCTGCAGCTCACTCCTCTCTCCTGCACAGACTTCTCGCTGACTGACTGTCTCCTCAGACAAACTGAACTGACTGAAGACAGGACACTCTCTGACTGAACACTCCCTGCTGATGTCACAAGCTTATAAACCTGTGGGCGTGTCTAAGTGCATGTTGGAATGAATGTTCATTTAGCATTAAACTGCTATCTCTCCACACATCCTCCAGGGTACTGCGTGTGCCTTCACACACCAGGGCTACACATTCCCCCATGGTAAAAGACAGCACTCCGGGCTGTGAAATACAAGAAGACAGAAAATTTTGTTTATGCATAACAACAAACATTAACTTCTTCCCATCCGGGAGGTACGAATATCTTGAACGTTGCATTAAACATAGAAAAATACACAAAGTATCAAATAGACATTTTTCATATTAACGGTACAACTACTTTCACTTTTATAAAAACTTATATACATCTTCTCAGCTGCGGTAAACCCTGTCTGGGTCCTACCGTTCTTCACATCTCTTTATTAATTTCTGTTACACTTTCCATCCCGGGGGCTGGAACAATGCGATGATCCCTAGATCTCATGACGAACAGATCATGTGCTGCGATCAGAGTCTGGGTCGCAACAGTCTTTGTATGAACCATCAGGGGCGCAACGGGTATCTCTTTCTCGTGAGACGCCGACTGCGTCTCAATTTGCGTTGCAGGGGGCGATTCAGCTGTAACCGCAGTTTGCGATGTAGATTGGGTCGCCGATTGCGATGCAGAGGTGTACGCAGGGGGCGATGCGGAATAGGACGCACAATGCTGGTGTGATGCAGAGCAGGAAGCAGGTGTGCGCAATGGCTCAATTGAGGACGCACTAACCTGCTGCTGTCGCTGCTCCATCTCTTCCCAGTCGCTCTCCATCATTGACGGCTGGGTCCCCGCCGGTGTCCCTACCAGGGATTGATCATCTGCTGCGGCCTCCTGGCCGGGCGGGCGTTCCGGAACTGGCGGTACCTCCTCAACCTCCTTTGCCTCCACCGCTCCATCGGTGGGATCAGGATCGGTACTTTTGGGGGCAGCCTCCGGTTTCTCTTCAGCCTTCCTCAGCAGGGAACTTGGGAATTCAGGAGACGGCATTATGCTTGTAGGAGAGAACACTGCGTCCCTCAGCAGCCGCTGTTTCAGGGCACGCCAGCGTCTCTCTATCTCCTTCATTCCTTTTCGGTGGAGACAGGACCTTCGTCGCAGGCGCTCTGATGTCAGAGCGTTCACTTCCTGTCGCAGGACCTGCCGATGAGTCAGAGCCGGGGGCGGAGCCAGGCAACAGCGCGCTTTTACAGGTACGCCCACCTTCTTCTCCAGCGCCTGAGGGCGCGAATATGGCGGCAAAATGGCGGATTTTAGCGCCAAAAATAGCAAACAGTCTTTTTCACTAAAACAATTCCATAGGCACGCAGGGCTCGCAATTTTGCGAGTTTCGCATCCTGTTCGTGACGCCAAGTTTTTTGTGTCGACCCGCCACCACAATTGTGGGTTACCAGGGCAATGGGGTACTCAGAGCCGAGCCCATGGAAGTCTATGGGGTTTGTCACAGGTAGCTGTGGCTCGGTCTGTGGCCCTGGCGGTCTGGCGTATGTTGGGGGAATATTTACAGGGGATTGATTTATGTACAGTTCGTGACGCCACCTGTAGTATTCTGGTAATTTGTACCAGCGCTGCTGTAGATCTCTGAGGGGATGGTGAGGCAGCTAGATGTCGGGTCCCCTACAGGTGGGACTGGTCCCTCAAAGTCTATGGGATTTGTGAAGTCGGGTGCGGATAAAGAACACAGTCTCACACGGTCAGCGTCTTTCCATACCTTTACTTGTAAGATGTTCAAGCAGGTCCCAGGGAGGCTGATCCAAGGAGGATGTATTTCGAGATAGCAGCTGGGCAAGTTAGGGGCCTCCTTTACTTCCAATATGACGAGTCCAACTAGCATGAAGCGTAGTTCCCTCCAATAAATCTGGTTCTTCTACCACCATGCATGAAGCTATGGTGATGCTTCGGTCCCAGTAACCGGTTAACAGTGCAGGACTTCCAATCCTAAAGCACTCACAATATCTACCACTGTGCCTTTCGCCTTGCCCGTGCTGGTAGCATAAGCATCCCTCACTTCACAGATATATATATCAGTCAGTTCCTTCTTAGTTCCTTCCAGAGCTTGCTAGCAGAATACCAGTAATACTTTTAGGCAGGAGCACGTCTCTGAACCTCTACCGTCCTCTAGACAGGCGTCTGAATTATCTGCAGCTCACTCCTCTCTCCTGCACAGACTTCTCGCTGACTGACTGTCTCCTCAGACAAACTGAACTGACTGAAGACAGGACACTCTCTGACTGAACACTCCCTGCTGATGTCACAAGCTTATAAACCTGTGGGCGTGTCTAAGTGCATGTTGGAATGAATGTTCATTTAGCATTAAACTGCTATCTCTCCACACATCCTCCAGGGTACTGCGTGTGCCTTCACACACCAGGGCTACACACGAGTAGGGCTGGAATTCATCTGTTGGACCTCCGCAGCAGCACCACCTGCGCTTGGGCAGGCTTCTGCGTCACCAGGGCTCGGGTGACGGACGGGCTCTGCGGCACATTGCATCAGTTCAGCAACCAACCGCGCTTGGTTTTGCCCGTGGAGTCAATCTGTCTCATCGTACAGATGGCAATAAGAGTGTCCTTGGACTGCTGTTTATACCAGCGCTTTCCCATCGTAGCCATCATTGCCAAATAAAAGATAGGACAAAAAAACAAAGAGGGGTAGGGGATAACTGCTACACATACAGTATTGTCTAATAAACACTTTGATCTTCAAAACTTTTTGTGCAGGGTCCTTGCAAGAACCATGCAAGTTTTTAGTGAGAGGAATGATTGCTTAAACCAGATCACTAATGCTCTATGATCCCAACGCTGCCACCAATTATGTCAGGAAAACTCGCTTTTTTCAGGTTCTGTTCCGGAACTTACAGCTCTATGATGCCCCCTTACCCTCAGGTCAGTCAGGGAACTGCACCTAGGATAAGCAGTCGCCGGAGAGGCTGCCCTGTCACGTACTGACTATTGGGTCACTCTGCAGTGAGGGCGGTATGTATATCACCAGTCACAGGCCGGGAATACACATATAACCCTCTGGTCCGTCACTGCCAGGATTCCCCGATAAGACCAGAATGCTATGCTGCCACCAGTTACTCATTAGATATAAGCAAGGTCCGTTGCCAAAGCCTATATCTTGTCAGAAACCAACCCCACATCAGTCAAAAGCTGGAAGCATAGCGGCACTGCCTCAGCCAAGCGGCAACAGGCTGTTCTGAAGCTGATATGCTTAGGTGACAAACTTCACAATGCTGAAGAATTGTGGACAGATCTGAAAGAGCAGGCAGATCTGTGGCTGACACGCTGAACCTACAGCCAAGCATGGTCATGTGTGACAATGGCTGGAACCTGGTGGCGGCTCTGAGGCGAGCTCACACACATACCATGCCTGGCCCATGTGCTTAACCTCGTTGTTCAATGGTTTCTCAAAAGCGTCCCGGATAGAGTTGAGCGATACTTTCCGATATCCAAAAGTATCGGCATCGGAATGGTATCGCCGATACCCAAAAAATATCGGCGATACCCGATACCGATACCGGAAGTCCAATGTAAGTCTATGGGAACAAAATATCGAAATAAAAAAAAAAACATTCTTGCCTTGTAGGTTAATTGTACATGAAGGAAAACAAGAAAGAGTAATGTAGAATGTATTGGGGGAGGTTGAGGAGACATTAAAGGCATAGATGTTTAACTCAATCCAATGGAATAGCATTAATTTTTTTTTTTAGGAAATACGTTCGGATTGACGAAGAAATTCAGAATGTTGTTAACCTTTTTTCTATTTTGTCAAATATGTCTGTTTCACAACTTCCATGCTCTTCACCTTTTTAACTTTTCACACACTTTCTCCTTCATAATCTTCAGCAGCATCATCTTTCTCATCAAATTATTCTTCATCTTCACCTTCTTAATCTTCTAAAACTTCTTGCTATTCATCTTTTTGTTAACATTACTTATATTGTTCTTATTAAACAGTTATTATTCTTCATATTCTACTTCTTCATCTTCTTCCTATTCATCCTTTTCATCATATTCTTATTTGTGACAGACATTCCTGTACTTGTAATCTGTAAAACTCTGAATTTTTCATCCTTCCGTTCTTGCTGTCACGAAAGATTTTAATTACAACAGTATTTGTCCGCGTTCAGTTTAGCCTGCAGCAGCATCAGGCATTTTCCAGGGGCACCACGAGGAGGAACGGACTCACCCCCATACACTGCTTAGTCTTCTTCTGCTTAGAATTTAGAGCATATATTTTGCTCTTCATTTTGGTCTTATACTTAATGTTCTTCTGCTTTTTGATCTTCTGCTTATTGTTCTTCGTCTCTTTTCTGTATCTTGTAGTTTTCTTAACCTTCTTTGTCCTGTTGGTGATGGTACAAAGCCAATTGAAGTACAGACAGCTGATTGTGCTGGAACCAGAGGGTCTGCAGAAGGAAAAGAGCAATTGGTCACCACCGAGGACCAGCTGACGTTATGGGACACGGTTACTATGCAGGAGTACTGTGCTCCAATAGCATACTAAGGACCAGCAGAGTTGTGGATACTCATACTCTCATGAGCTTCCTAGCCAAAGTCACTTGTCGGATACAGCTTGACGTTTACTGAACCGGTTGTCGTATGCATGGTACAAGAGCAATGAAAGTAACGAGGACACAGCTGACTGTGCTGGACCCGAGGGTCAGCAGAAGAAAAGAGCCAATGGACAACGAGGACCAGCTGACGTTACTGGACACGGTTACTAGCAGGAGGTACCTGTGCTCAAAGCACTACCAAGGACCAGCAGACGTTGCTGGAACTGGATACCGACATGGAGGCACCTGGCCAAAGGCACTGCGGAGAACCAGCTGCGGTACTGGAACCGAGGAGCAGAAGGTCATGGAACTCAGTTGTCGAGGTACTGGCCTACATG
Source organism: Oophaga sylvatica (assembly GCA_033576555.1). NCBI lineage: Eukaryota > Metazoa > Chordata > Amphibia > Anura > Dendrobatidae > Oophaga > Oophaga sylvatica. The sequence continues at coordinate 53,069 of JARQOD010000943.1, read as the reverse complement.
TAAACAGCATGGCGAGACAGCTGACTGTGCTGGAACCCGAGGGTCAGCAGAGGAAAGAGCCAATGGCAAACCGAGGACCAGCTGACGTTCTGGGACACGGTACTAAAGCAGGAGGTACCTGTGCTCCAAGCACTACAAGGACCAGCAGACGTTGCTGGAACTCGGATACCGACATGGAGGCACCTAGGCTCAAAGCACTGCGGAGAACACTGGACGGGTGTGAACCAACAGGAGGGATGAGCAGAAGGTACACCATGGAATTGAAGGAGAGGCAGGCAGGGAAACGTTTTTGCCGTTCACACAGCAGGGGAACAGCTGACATTACTGAACCCCAGTAACACAGGAGCAAGTGTAGACTGTGCTAAAGCACTTCCGAGAAACAACTGGCGGTGTTGTAACCCAGGGATGAGAAGAGAACATGGTGGAGGCAGCAGGATTTTTGCCGTTCACACAGCAGGGGAACAGCTGACATTACTGAACCCAGTAACACAGGAGCAAGTGTAGACTGTGCTAACAGCACTTCGAGAAACAACTGGCGGTGTTGTAACCCAGGGATGAGAAGAGAACATGGTGGAGGCAGCAGGACTTTTTGCCGTTCACACAGCAGGGGAACAGCTGACATTACTGAACCCAGTAACACAGGAGCAAGTGTAGACTGTGCTAACAGCACTTCCGAGAAACAACTGGCGGTGTTGTAACCCAGGGATGAGAAGAGAACATGGTGGAGGCAGCAGGACTGTTTGCCGTTCACACAGCAGGGGAACAGCTGACATTACTGAACCCAGTAACACAGGAGCAAGTGTAGACTGTGCTAACAGCACTTCCGAGAAACAACTGGCGGTGTTGTACCCAGGGATGAGAAGAGAACATGGTGGAGGCAGCAGGACTTTTTGCCGTTCACACAGCAGGGGAACAGCTGACATTACTGAACCCCAGTAACACAGGAGCAAGTGTAGACTGTGCTAACAGCACTTCCGAGAAACAACTGGCGGTGTTGTAACCCAGGGATGAGAAGAGAACATGGTGGAGGCAGCAGGACTGTTTGCCGTTCACACAGCAGGGGAACAGCTGACATTACTGAACCCCAGTAACACAGGAGCAAGTGTAGACTGTGCTAACAGCACTTCCGAGAAACAACTGGCGGTGTTGTAACCCAGGGATGAGAAGAGAACATGGTGGAGGCAGCAGGACTGTTTTGCCGTTCACACAGCAGGGGAACAGCTGACATTACTGAACCCCAGTAACACAGGAGCAAGTGTAGACTGTGCTAACAGCACTTCCGAGAAACAACTGGCGGTGTTGTAACCCAGGGATGAGAAGAGAACATGGTGGAGGCAGCAGGACTTTTTGCCGTTCACACAGCAGGGGAACAGCTGACATTACTGAACCCCAGTAACACAGGAGCAAGTGTAGACTGTGCTAACAGCACTTCCGAGAAACAACTGGCGGTGTTGTAACCCAGGGATGAGAAGAGAACATGGTGGAGGCAGCAGGACTTTTTGCCGTTCACACAGCAGGGGAACAGCTGACATTACTGAACCCCAGTAACACAGGAGCAAGTGTAGACTGTGCTAACAGCACTTCCGAGAAACAACTGGCGGTGTTGTAACCCAGGGATGAGAAGAGAACATGGTGGAGGCAGCAGGACTTTTTGCCGTTCACACAGCAGGGGAACAGCTGACATTACTGAACCCCAGTAACACAGGAGCAAGTGTAGACTGTGCTAACAGCACTTCCGAGAAAACTGGGGTTAACCCATAAAACTGGGGCGGTTTGGTCAACCACCATGGGAGAGTGTGATGGAAGAGAGAACATGGTGGACCAGGGACAGCAAGGACTTTTTGCCGTTCACACAGCAGGGGAACAGCTGACATTACTGAACCCCAGTAACACAGGAGCAAGTGTAGACTGTGCTAACAGCACTTCCGAGAAACAACTGGCGGTGTTGTAACCCAGGGATGAGAAGAGAACATGGTGGAGGCAGCAGGACTTTTGCCGTTCACACAGCAGGGGAACAGCTGACATTACTGAACCCCAGTAACACAGGAGCAAGTGTAGACTGTGCTAACAGCACTTCCGAGAAACAACTGGCGGTGTTGTAACCCAGGGATGAGAAGAGAACATGGTGGAGGCAGCAGGACTTTTTGCCGTTCACACAGCAGGGGAACAGCTGACATTACTGAACCCCAGTAACACAGGAGCAAGTGTAGACTGTGCTAACAGCACTTCCGAGAAACAACTGGCGGTGTTGTAACCCAGGGATGAGAAGAGAACATGGTGGAGGCAGCAGGACTTTTGCCGTTCACACAGCAGGGGAACAGCTGACATTACTGAACCCCAGTAACACGGGAGCAAGTGTAGACTGTGCTAACAGCACTTCGAGAAACAACTGGCGGTGTTGTAACCCAGGGTCAAGGAGGGTGTAGGCATAAAATATTGAGTTATTGCCTTGTTACGTGGCCATTGCAAATGTATGTACTTCAAACAAGAATAAATGAAGTTTTACTACGACAATAAAATGATGAATTTCAATTACAAGAATAGAAAAATATTATACTTGACAGTCCTCTGTGGTTGATAACGTTTAATGGCTAACTGAAAATATGGTAACAAATTCAAAGCTTTCGAGACTACTCAGGTGTCTTCATCAGGCTAAGAGTAAAGCCAAAAATGAAGAATCACATATTTCTACACACAACAGGACACAGGAATAGCTAAGACAAGTGAGGGAGGGACAAGTGAGGGGAGACCGGCAACAAAAAGGAGAACAAGGATGAATTATCAGCGCCACACAATCACAGATAAATTAATGAATTTACCTGTGGCAAAAGACTTTTGTATGCCGGTCATAGCATGATGGATATGGAATTACTGGTATTAAAATATAACTTCAAATATGAGAAACGTACAAAGGTTTCAGAATATAAGCTCATCATGACCTTTGACACTGTTAGTGATGGAATGAATAGATCACATGGATTTATGTCATTCTATATCAATTAAGGAATCTGCGTCTATGCCCTTCCAGGGTCATGAAAACCCAAAAAAAAAAGCCAATGAGAGGGCAATCAAACTTTCTATCCTTATGTAGGAACTGTTCCAATATTTATGTTCATCCCTGTGAGATAATGACAGTTCTGATACACGTCACTTACTTGTCTTACCTATTGCACTATTCCTGTGTCCTGTTGTGTATAGAAATATGTGATGCTTAATTTTTTTATTTAGTCTTTGCCTGATGAAGAGACGTGAGTAGCCTTGAAAGCTTGCAATTTGTTTCCATCTTTTCAGTTATCCATTAAAAGGTATCAACCACTGCTGACTCTGAAGTCTAAATATTTTTCTATCTACTGGCTAACACGGTACAAAGATACACATGTTTTCTAATTTCAAGAAGGAAAAATAAAGAAAATACAAATATAAACGCATATATGCACATGCCAAAAAAAAATGGACCAACACAACACCCAAAAAATTGGTAACAAAATATAGTGTTGTAAATGTAAGAATAAAAGTCCATTTTTTTTTTATGAATAATGCTTAAGGAACGCTATGTTAAACCATAACATAGTGAAGACAATGGATTTTGTAATAGTCACTCATCATCATCATCGCAAATTTTATGTGACAGTCACAGACATTTCAATTATTTAAGTTCATAAAATCGTAACTTTCTATAGCATGTATGACATGTCCAGCATGGACTCATCAATGTGATGATTGATGACACAATAATGTACGATAAAAAATAACCATTTAAAAAAACATTAGGCATTGTTTGTCACAATTTAAGTGTGTGCCTGCAAGTGTAGGTGAAACAAAGGCTACGGATAGCAAAGGTATATTCTATGTCTGTATCAGACAGTGGACAGCCTCTGATGGGTAATGCCGATGTTATACTGTACGTCAATAAAGTCTGTGGCTGAAATCATGCATTTTTTGCTTGTAGAGTGTTGAAGAGGGTAAAAGAATGTCTGGTTGCGCAAAGCTTTATCCAACAACACTACCTTCCTACTGTCACGCGTAGGGTAGGGTAGCGTGTGGCAATTAGCTGACTATAAAATGTGAGGTTAGGCTGCGTTCTTGCGCACTAGGGACGCAAAAAAAAATACAGCAGTAATAATTTAATGTGTAATACTCCACCTATGACAAACAAAAAAATTACGTTCCCTCTTTAACAATGTACAAGACTAACAAGCCTAATGGTTCACGCTGACTTAATTGAGATACAGTATTACATCAACATTGTCCATGAGTAACTATGCACTGTGAATGTGATACCTATATACCAGTATTAATTTATATCTCTTGTGGTTGTTTCAACAGCACTTGCAGGTATAAGTACCTATTGTCAGTATGCATGATGCACTTTCTAGATGTAATAATTTATTATTGGACATTATTACCATGTTTACATGCTGGCCATTTCATATATGGTGTTTGAAGTTACAGTTGGCATCAGTATGTGTATTTTATAATGTCTGTCATAAATAAAACTCGTATGATGATGATGAGGATTTAATGATTCGTACATCCATTGACTGCATTATCTTACAGGTACAGATAAAGTTCCTTAAAAAGCATTAATTCATAAGTATGAAATGTACTTTTATGCATTAATTTCAAAATGTGAAGAGTAGACTATGTTTTAGTTTTTGTTACCATTTCTAATAGACATGTGCAGATATGCGCTGTGATGACAAATTATTATTTGTCCATATTTGTCATTAAAATTTATCATTCTAGGCCTGCAAAACTTCACAATTTCATGTTTTCAGCATAACAAGCAGGGTGACGGCTCTTCCCTATTTGGAGCATGTTGGTCATGTGTTTTTCTGTCCATGTGTCGGGAACAGGAGACTTCTTGCCGTTGACACAGCAGGGGAACAGCTGGCGTTACTGAACCCCACTAACAGTAGAGCTTGTGTTTTGTTCTGTGGACACGACACTTCTGAGCAGCAACTGGCAGTGTTGGAGCCCAGGGAGTAGAGTTCAGGTGGTAGAAAGATGAACATAACAGGAGACATGGATAACGTTGCGAACCAGTTATTTAATCTGAAAACGGACAGACAAATTCTGGCGAGATCCATGCCTTGTTCATTTTCAGAAAAGTAAGCCGGTCTACATTATCGGAGGATAGTCGCATGCGACGGTCTGTTAGTACACCACCTGCAGCACTAAAGACGCGCTCCGATAATACACTGGCAGCAGGGCAAGCCAGCACCTCCAATGCATACTGGCTAAGCTCTGGCCATGTATCCAGCTTAGAGACCCAAAACTTGAATGGGGAAGAGCCATCTGGGAGTACACTGAGAGGCAAAGCCAAGTAGTCTGTCACCATCTGACGGATACGTTGCCTCCGCTGACTGGAGCCCTCTCGGATGGTGTAGACATTTGTGGCGCTGCCACAAAACTTTGCCACATTTTTAACATACTGGTCTTTCCCTGTGCAGAGGCACTGCGTGTGCTCCCTCTTGTTGCAGAGCTCTCTACACTGCCTCGACGCACAGAGCTGCTTTGTAAAGCAGTAGCAGCAGCAGTGCTCTCGGCAGTAAGGTAGAACATTAGGGATTGCACCAGTGTGTCTTGGTACTCCCGCATTTTACGCTCCGGTTCAACGGTGTGATGAGGCTTTTGACGTTGTCCCGGTAGCGAGGGTCTAGGAGGGTGTACACCCAATAATCAGACGTCGTGAGAATGTGGGCGATGCGGCGGTCGTTTCTTAGGCACTGCAGCATGAAATCAACCATGTGCTGCAGACTCCCAACTGGCAAAGAAACGCTGTCCTCTGCAAGAGGCGTCATCTCTGCCTGCTCTGCATCACCCCACCCTCGCTCTACATACTGACTAGAGCGTTGTGTACCTCCCTCTGGAGCGATGTCTTCCTCCTCCATTGACTCCTCCTCCTCATCCTCCTCACAAAGTGAGCCCTGCCCAGCCCTTTGTGAGGAACCACGTTGCGCTGACTTTCCAGAAGGTGATGGAATTTGTGACTCCTCATCCTCCACCTCTTCCAAAACCTCATCCCTTATTGCTTGCAGTGTTTTTTGAAGCAGGCAGATAAGGGGGACAGTCAGGCTGACTAGTGCATCATCTGCACTCGCCATCCGCGTTGACTCATCAAACGCACGCAAAACGTGGCACATGTCCTTCATAGTGGCCCACTCATTAATGGTGAAGTGTGGACGGCGCAAATTGCGTGTTGCTTGCGCCTGATGCAGCTGATACTCCATTACTGCTGGCTGCTGCTCACACAACCGCTCCAACATATGTAACGTTGAATTCCACCTGGTGGATACGTCACATATGATGCGATGTTCAGGAAGGCGCAATCTGCGTTGCAGAGCTGCAATGCGCGATCTGGCCATGCTGGAACGTCGCAAGTGAGCGCACTCTAGGCGGACCTTGTGCAGCAGTGCATCAAGATCCGGATAGTCCCTCAAAAAACTCTGCACGACCAAGTTGAGCACATGTGCCAGACATGGTATGTGAGTGAGTTTGCCAAGGCCCAGAGCTGCCACCAGATTTCGGCCATTGTCACACACTACCAAGCCTGGCTGGAGATTCGCTGGCAAAAACCACACGTCGCTCTCCTGCTTGATGGCATTCCAGACCTCCTGCGCTGTGTGGCTTCGATTCCCCATGTAAATTAATTTCAGAACGGCCTGTTGCCGTTTGGCCACGGCTGTGCTCATATCGGTCGCATCAGGTAAGCGTCCACGGGTCCATGTGGAGGTAGACCGTGACGGCTCCTGCAGCGATGATTCTGAGGAACTGGAGTAGGAGGAGGAGTCAATGTGGACAGACTTAATTCCGGCAATCCTTGGAGTTGGCAGAACACGTACAGCGCCACTCGCAAGATCTGTACCCGGCTCCACAACATTCACCCAATGGGCAGTGAGTGAAAGGTATCGTCCTGGCCATGGGTACTGGTCCACGCATCGGTGGTCAGGTGGACCTTGCTACTGACGGCGTTTAGTAGCGCATGTTTAATTTTTGCCTCAACATGCTTTTGCAGACCAGGGACGGCTTGCCTGCTGAAATAAAATCGGCTGGGCACATTGTATTGTGGGACTGCCAATGCCATTAATTCACGGAAACTGTCAGTCTCCACCAGCCTGAATGACAGCATTTCAAGGGACAGGAGTTTTGCAATGCCAGCATTCAGAGCCTGTGCTCGTGGATGGTTTGCCGAGTATGGCCGTCTTTTATCCCATGCCTGTGCTACCGATGGCTGTTTTGTGGCCTGGGTGTGTGAGGATGACAGGGAACTTGCAGCTGTGCGTGGAATAACACTGTGTCTCTGGACAACAGTGACAGAGGTTCTTCCATGGCGATCCTGTGAGGAAGCCGAAACACCTGTGTGTGAACTGGAGGAAGAGGCTCCAACACGAGCTGAAGATGTAGGTGCTGCTGTAGGTTGGCCTACATCTCCAGTGTGTCTTTGTAACTCAACAAAGTGCTTTGACCGCACATGTTTCCACATATTTGTTGTATTAAGGTTACTGACACTTTTACCTCTTTTAATTTTTTGATTACACAGCTTGCATTTGACATAGCAAATATCATCTGCAACTGTATCAAAAAAGGACCACGCAGAGCAAGTCCTGGGAGCGCCCGGTTTGGCTGTTGTAAGAGAACTGCTCCGAACGGGTGCCAAACTGGAGGCTACAGGCAAGCGAGTCTGCAGCCTACCTCTCCCTACTGTTTGGACCGTTGGGGCAATCTCTTCCTCAGAGCTGCTCCCACCACCTTCCTGTTCCTCACGCCATGTTGGGTCTTGGACCTCATCATCTCCACCACTACCCTCTTCCAACACCTGCTGTTGTTGGGTGGTCTGGCCAGCACCATGCTCAACAGAAACTGGCAACTGAGTCTCATCATCATCAGATGCGTTCTGCGGTGTGCTGACCATCGGCACTGGCTCACCCGCCTCTTCAGATTCAGAGAGACACAGCTGTTGCGCATCACTGCATACTGCCTCTTCTTCACATTCCAGAATGCTGCTTAGCTGGGCCCCTGTTTGCAAGCCAACAGATTCTGAGAACAGAAGCAGAGACTCAGCTGGCTCCTGTACAGAGCTCTCTGACTGCCTGGGCAATTTGGCAGGCGGTGAAGAGACTGATGGTTGTTCAACAGTGCTGTGGTCCTGAGAGGAGGTGGAAGGTATTGAAGTCGATGCATTGGCTGCCATCCAACCAACAACGGCTTCAATTTGTTCTTGACGCAGCAGGGGGGTACGCTGAGCTCCTACAAAAGTGCGCATAAAGGAACGCTCACGGGGAAAACTGGTGGATGCTGTGTCACTGGGTGCGGCAGCAGCCACAGAATCCCCACGTCCTCTCCCTGCTGCAAATCCACGGCCACGACCACGACCACGTGCCTTACTCACTGACTTCTTCATCTTGGTAGATTGATAAAGAAAGTCAGAAAAGTTATAAGGCCTAAGTGTGGTTATTCCTCACAGACTACAGTGAACCCTGCAGACAACTGTTCAGTATCTGTTAAAGGCCCCTTTGTGTACTTCTATAGTGTTTGCAACCAATGTATTGTATACGGATGGAAGCGCGTCACACTAATAGATTAGATTTTTTTCCACTAAAATGGAGCAGCACCAATTAGAGAAAAATGTGAAGGATGAGGCAGTGACACACGCTCAGCAGACTACAACCGGCAGTGGTTGAAGAACAAACTGGAGCGTAATCTGCACTCACAAAATGAAAAGCTCACAGACTACAGTGAACACTGAAACACAACTGTTCAGTAGCTGTTAAAGGCCCCTTTGTGTACTTCTATAGTGTTTGCAACCAATGTATTGTATACGGATGGAAGCGCGTCACACTAATAGATTAGATTTTTTTCCACTAAAATGGAGCAGAACCAATTAGAGAAAAATGTGAAGGATGAGGCAGTGACACACGCTCAGCAGACTACAACCGGCAGTGGTTGAAGAACAAACTGGAGCGTAATCTGCACTCACAAAATGAAAAGCTCACAGACTACAGTGAACACTGAAACACAACTGTTCAGTAGCTGTTAAAGGCCCCTTTGTGTACTTCTATAGTGTTTGCAACCAATGTATTGTATACGGATGGAAGCGCGTCACACTAATAGATTAGATTTTTTTCCACTAAAATGGAGCAGCACCAATTAGAGAAAAATGTGAAGGATGAGGCAGTGACACACGCTCAGCAGACTACAACCGGCAGTGGTTGAAGAACAAACTGGAGCGTAATCTGCACTCACAAAATGAAAAGCTCACAGACTACAGTGAACACTGAAACACAACTGTTCAGTAGCTGTTAAAGGCCCCTTTGTGTACTTCTATAGTGTTTGCAACCAATGTATTGTATACGGATGGAAGCGCGTCACACTAATAGATTAGATTTTTTTCCACTAAAATGGAGCAGCACCAATTAGAGAAAAATGTGAAGGATGAGGCAGTGACACACGCTCAGCAGACTACAACCGGCAGTGGTTGAAGAACTAACTGGAGCGTAATCTGCACTCACAAAATGAAAAGCTCACAGACTACAGTGAACACTGAAACACAACTGTTCAGTAGCTGTTAAAGGCCCCTTTGTGTACTTCTATAGTGTTTGCAACCAATGTATTGTATACGGATGGAAGCGCGTCACACTAATAGATTAGATTTTTTTCCACTAAAATGGAGCAGCACCAATTAGAGAAAAATGTGAAGGATGAGGCAGTGACACACGCTCAGCAGACTACAACCGGCAGTGGTTGAAGAACAAACTGGAGCGTAATCTGCACTCACAAAATGAAAAGCTCACAGACTACAGTGAACACTGAACACAACTGTTCAGTAGCTGTTAAAGGCCCCTTTGTGTACTTCTATAGTGTTTGCAACCAATGTATTGTATACGGATGGAATCGCGTCACACTAATAGATTAGATTTTTTTCCACTAAAATGGAGCAGCACCAATTAGAAAAAATGTGAAGGATGAGGCAGTGACACACACTCAGCAGACTACAACCGGCAGTGGTTGAAGAACTAACTGGAGCGTAATCTGCACTCACAAAATTAAAAGCTCACAGACTACAGTAAACCCTGCAGACAACTGTTCAGTAGCTGTGAAAGGCTCCTTTCTGTACTTCTATAGTGTTTGCAACCAATGTATTGTATACGGATGGAAGCACGTCACACTAATAGATTTGATTTTTTTCTAATATAATGGAGCTGCACCAATTCCACAAAATAAAATAAAAAAAAAAAAGAGTCAGTGACACGTGCAGATGCCTACAAACAGCGGTGGATGCAGAGCAAACTGCAGCGTCACCTGCACTGTCACACACACACCTTGCACAGAGCTGTTAAAACAACACTGGCAAAATGAAGCTTTACACAGCGGTTGGTAAACTAGCCTGCCTCAAGCACAGTAGTACACAAAATCGCAATATCTAACTGTCCCTCAGAGTGAGCAGAGTAGCGTTCTGTCCCTTACTGAGTTCACAGCACAGTGACGCTAAAATGGCGGCGGCGCCTTTTATAGTGCATTCTGACATCATTTCAGCAGCCAATCACAGCCATGCCATTAGTTAAGATGACCGCAGCATTACAGGATGTGCCCACACTTCGTAGGATTCCTCATTTCTGACTAAAATCACATTGCCTCTCAAAGAATTATGGGAACTTCCGATTCCGGTATACGATATTGAAAAAGTATCGGAATTAAGTATCGGAATTCCGATAACGCGAATATCGGCCGATACCCGATACTTGCGGTATCGGAATGCTCAACACTAGTCCCGGAGCTGCTGGATCTGCTTGTGAAAGTACGCTGCTTGTGTGCCCATTTTAGAAAGTCAGCTACAGCTTCAGCCGCCCTTGCCGTGCTTCAGCAGAGTTTGCAGCTTCCGACTCACCGACTGGTGTGTGATGTCCCCACGCATTGGAAGTCTACACTGCAAATGTTGGAAAGGATTTGTGAGCAGAAGAGGCAGTTGACTACCAGCATCAACAAGGCCATCGGTATTCAGTTCAGACTCTACACATAAGACCTCAGCAGTGGACATGGATGTCAGACATATGTACCATCCTCCAAAACTTAGAGTACTCCATCAAGATGGTGAGCGGCGATGACGCCATAATTAGCATCACCATCTCGCTTCTCTGTGTTCTGAAATGCTCTCTGCTCACAATCAAAGAGTCCATGCATTGCAGGCAGAGCACGATGAGATGGAGCAAGTGTGTAGCCCTGGTGTGTAAGGCACACAGTATCCTGGAGGATGTGCGGAGAGGTAACAGTTTAATGCTTGATATCCATTCACTCCATCACACACTTTAGACACACCCATAGGGTATATAAGGTAGTGACATGCAGCAGAGCTCAGTCAGTTTCCTGTCTTCGGACAGAGGAGTTCAGTCTAGCTCGGGTGGCTCCGGAGTGAGTCATCCCACCAGAGTGCAGAGGAGATCAGATTGCATTTTCCTGTTAGAGCTCTGTGTGAGCTAAAGTCAGACAGACGGAGACAGCTTTGGAGAAAGGGAAGTTTGCAGCAGAAACTTCAGTCGCCTGTCCCAAGGACAGTGAAGTTCAGTCGATGTGTTCCTGAACTAGGAGAATACTGAGAATCTGTCAGCGAGCTCCAAGGAAGAAGTAAGAAAGGATTGACTTGTACCATCCTAGGAAGTGTGGAGTGCTTATGTTAAGAGCGCGAGCAGGGCGAAGGGCGCAGTGGAAGAAGTTAGAGCAGTGCCTTAGGTATAGGATTACCTGCACAATTTACCCGGTCACTGGGGACCGAAGTGTTGCTATCGCTTCACGCATAGTAACGGAACAACCAGAGTCTTACTGGACCTTAGGTCGCAGAAAGCAGCCCTTGAAGTGTCGGTACGTAATCGGGGTCAGGAGGAACAAGGACTTTTAGCTAGGCCTAGCATAGAAGGACTCTGTTCTCACCACATAGAAGGCTCCACCACAATACTGACCGGGCAGTACAGCTATGGAGTTATCTGGAGTATTCGGAGTTAACTTAGTTCCATGCTAGTTGGACTCATCATATGGAAAGTTAAGGAGGCCTCTAACCTGCTCTGCTGTTACCTGGACGTGCAGTCTCCACCCCGACCAGCTCCCCGGGACCTGCCTAAACATCTGACAAGTAAAAGGTATGGAAAGACGCTGGATGGTGTGAGACTGATTCATTTATCTGCACCCTACATCATTATAACCATAGACTTTGAGGGACCAGTCCCACCTGTGGGGGACCCGTCATCTAGCTGCCACAACATCCCCTCAGAGATCTACAGCAGCGCTGGTCTTAGTGACTAGAAAACTACAGGTGGCGTCACGAACTGTTATCTATCAATCCCCTGTAAATAATCCCCCCCATCATACGCCTGACCGCCAGGGCCACGGACCGAGCCACCGCTGCCAGTGACACAAATCCCATAGACTTCCATGGGCTCGGCTCCGAGTACCCCATAGCCCTGGTAACCCACAATTGTGGTGCGGGTCACACAACTTTGGCGTCACGAACAGGATACGAAACTTGCAATTGTGAGCCCTGTGTGCCTACTGAACTGTTTGGGAGGAGAAAAGACTGTTTGCTATTTTTGGCGCTAAAATCCGCCATTTTGCCGCTAAATTCGCGCCCTCAGGCGTTGGAGAAGAAGGTGGGCGTGCATTCGTGGGTGTGTACCCCCCTGTGGCGCCAAGATAATGGCCGCCCTCTCAAAGTGCTATTATAATATGCGATCCTGCCCTACAGCAAAAGAGGTCCGCCTCCTCTTCACCTTCCCTGCGAGGAGGAGGAGACGCAAACCCCGCCTCCACGGAAGAGACCGGACTGCTCTGGTTCAATACCTCAGTGAGACCTGGACCGAGGTGGCAGAAGGACAAGAGCAGCTATGTAGTGGAGCGGTGGAGCACAGGCCCTGCTCCCCAGAAAAGCTGTTGCTTGAACCGGAGCCATCTCTAATACAGGAACTTCAGCAAACCATGCTGGAGCTGCAGAAGGAGAATGCAGTGCTCAGGAGATTAATCGAGCGTCATGCAGACTTGCAGGAGACAGAGAGACGCTGGCGTGCCTGTGTAGCCCTGGTGTTAGGCACACGCAGTACCCTGGAGAGTGTGTGGCGAGACAGCAGTTTAATGCTAAATATTCATTCACTCAACATATACTAGACACACCCTTAGGGTAGTGGAGTTTACTCTTGAGGGAGTGGTCAAGGTGGTATGTGTTGGAGTGATTTAGTCAGTCTAGTTCCTGTCTTCGGACAGAGAAGACGTCTGGAGTTCAGTTCTGGACTTCAGAGAGAGAGGACGTCTGGAGGGAGGAAGCAGTCCAGATTGCTCTATCATCAGTTCGGAAAGTGGAGTCTAGTATAGGTGCTTTAATTCACCTTAGCCTAGTCAGAGCTGTACCTCATCAGCATACACTGGAAGGAAAGAAGAAGTTTAGTGCAGAAAGTCTTCAGTATCCTGTCTAAAGGACGGTATAAGGTTCAGAGACGTGCTCCTGCCTATTGATAACTGAGCATCTGTAACTAACTTTGAAGTGAAGGAAAAGAAAGAAGTGACTACTCGACCCTTGGCTAGTGTGAGTGCTTATGTTACCAGCGAGGACAAGGCGAAAGGCACAGTGGTTTATTGGAATAGTGCTTACGGATTGAAGAAGTCCTGCACATTGCTACCGGTCACTGGGGACCGAAGGATCACTACTGTTTCAAGCATAGTGATAAGAAAACCAGGAATTTACCGGACCTTAGGTCGCGGCAAACAAGCCCCATATAGTCAGTACGTAACTGGGGTCAGGGGAAGTGAAGACTTTGAGTCTCTGCAGGACAAAATAAGAATTCAGCTTCTTCGCAGGAAGGCTCCTAACACAAAGCTGACTGGGCGGTACAGCTATAGATTAGCTGGAGATTTTGAGGGAACTACGCTTCAGGCTGGTTGTACTCGTTGTATTGGAAGTAAAGGAGGCCCCTAACTTGTCCAGCTGCTGTCTCAAGACACACTCTCCTTGGATCAGCCTCCCTGGGACCTGCCTGAACATCTTACAAGTAAAGGTATGGAAAGACGCTGACCGTGTGAGACTGTGTTCTTTATCTGCACCCGACTTCACTAACTTCATAGACCTGAGGGAAGAGTCCCACCTGTAGGGGACCCGACATCTAGCTGCATCACCATCCCCTCAGAGATCTACAGCAGCGCTGGTACTAATTACCAGAATACTACAGGTGGCGTCACGAACTGTACATAAATCAATCCCCTGTAAATATATCCCCAACATACGCCAGACCGCCCGGGCCACAGACCGAGCCACAGCTACCTGTGACAATCCCCATAGACTTCCATGGGCTCGGCTCTGAGTACCCCATTGCCCTGGTAATCCACAATTGTGGTGGCGGGTCGACACAAACTTGGCGTCACGAACAGGATGCGAAACTCGCGAAATTGCGAGCCCTGTGTGCCTAAGGAATTGTTTTTGTGAAAAAGGACTGTTTGCACTTTTGGCGCCAAAATCGCCATTTTTGTCGCCATATTCGCGCCCTCAGGCGCTGGAGAAGAAGGTGGGCGTACCTTCGTGGGCGTCTACCCCCCAGTGGCGCGAAGAAAATGCCTGCCCTCTCAAAGTGCTATTACAACATGCGATCCTGCCCTACAGCAAAGGAGGTCCGCCTCCTCTTCACCTTCCCTGCGAGGGGGAAAGAGACGCAAATCCCGCCTCCACGGAAGAGACCGGATGTCTCCGCAGGAAGAAGAAGAATCTTCTGGAACATCATGGAAGCAGGACGTGTGCAGCCGAGCTGGGAAGCGGAGGAAGGCAGGCCCCGTGCCCCAGCCAAGCTGCCACCAACACCGGAGTTATCCGTGATCCTGCACCTGCAACAGGCGTTGCTAGAGATAAGAGAAGAAAATGCACGCCTGAAGAAGATGGTCCAGTACCAACCTGGCTTTGAAGAAATCGAGAGACGCCGGCGTACCCTGGAACAGCGGAGGCTGTGGGACACGGTGATCTCTCCCCTCAACGACCCCCCACGATTCCAGATACCGAAGAGTCTGCTGCCCAAGGCGAAGGAGCAACCGGAGGCTGCCCCCGAAAGTACCGATCCCGATCCCACCGGTGAAGCGGTGGAAGCGAAGGAGGTTGAGGAGGTACAGCCAATCCCGGAACGCCCGCCCGGCCAAGAGGCCGCAGCAGATGATCGGTCCCCGGCAGGGACACCGGAGGGGTCCTGTCCGTCATTACCAGATGTGGACTGGGACGAAATGGCGCGCCTGGATGACGTCGCCTATACCGCCCAGTGGGAACAGGAATGGCAGAGTCGTGAGGAGAAGAAGAAACGCCAGCAGGAGGAAGAGCGGGAAGCTCAGAGGAACCGCCAGCAACAATATGCAGAGCTGATCGCGGACAAAGAGAGTGTCCGGAGAGATAAAGGTACCCTGAGGGAACCGCGGCGGCAGGGGTGTGTGACTGAGTTCCAGCTCCGGAAGGGCTGGGGCTTTATCCGTGAACCGGGCCTCTACCCAGGGGTCTTTGTCAGCAGGCGTGACGTAGAATCCCACCTGCCGCAAGGCCATCCCGGGAGGGACTTAGCAAATGGAGACATCGTCACATATACGCGGCACTGGGGAATGAAGGGATGGTATGCCCTTAACGTCACCATCGTCCGTGACCCCGTCCCAGACGCAGGTACCGTCACCATGACCGCAGCGTCCCCGTCTCTAGATCAAGCAGTAACTGGCCGTGCCCCAGCATCGCCCCCTGCAAATTCATCGCAACTAGCGACCCAGATTTCATCGCAAATTAAAGCCACCTCTACATCGCAACATGCGACCCAGTCTCAATCGCAATCCATGACGCGGTCCATATCGCTAACTGTGATTGAAACGCAATCGGTGTCACGTGAAGAAAATGTACCCGTTGCGCCCCTAGAGGTTCGCACCAGAACTGTGGCGACCCAGACCCTAATCGCAGCACATGATTTGCTAGTCCTGGGATCTAGGGCCCATTGCATTGTTCCAGCCCCCGGGGTGGAAAGTGTATTTGCAGAGAATGAATAGATAGAGAGGAAAAAGTGGTGAGATCCCTATCGGGTCTACCAAAAGTAAAAAAGTTTGAAATGTTTTATAAAGTTTTGCACAAATTATATAGTGAATATATATATTTCTAACTGTAGAATGCCCGGCTGGGTAAATGATAAACAGTAACCAGAAAAAGTTTTTGCACTTTCGTATTATGTGATTTGATATAATATGTCTTTGGTTTTACAATGGACTTTGAGGTTGAGGACTATGCCAACCCAGAACTTACTTGTAAATAGTTGCGCTTCGGTGCCCTATCTTGGTTTTACATAAACCAGTACAACTACCTCTGAAAACAAAACCCGTGTGGTGTGGCACTGAGTGAGGTCTGCATTTGAATGTCCTGCAGCCCACCCAGGACCCACGTTGAAGGTTTGGTGCGGGTCCTTCACAAGTATACCGTATATTTATTGAATGCTATTTAATACTTTTGTATTTTCTATATAAAATGTTAATGTTCGCAACGTTCAAGATATTCTTACCTCCCGGATGGGAGAAGTTATTGTTTAATGTTTATTGCATAAACAAAATGTCTCTTTTGTATTTTACAGCCCGGGAGTGCTGTCTTTTACCATGGGGGAATGTGTAGCCCTGGTGTTAGGCACACGCAGTACCTGGAGAGTGTGTGGCGAGACAGCAGTTTAATGCTAAATATTCATTCACTCAACATATACTAGACACACCCTTAGGGTAGTGGAGTTTACTCTTGAGGGAGTGGTCAAGGTGGTATGTGTTGGAGTGATTTAGTCAGTCTAGTTCTGTCTTCGGACAGAGAAGACGTCTGGAGTTCAGTTCTGGACTTCAGAGAGAGAGGACGTCTGGAGGGAGGAAGCAGTCCAGATTGCTCTATCATCAGTTCGGAAAGTGGAGTCTAGTATAGGTGCTTTAATTCACCTTAGCCTAGTCAGAGCTGTACCTCATCAGCATACACTGGAAGGAAAGAAGAAGTTTAGTGCAGAAAGTCTTCAGTATCCTGTCTAAAGGACGGTATAAGGTTCAGAGACGTGCTCCTGCCTATTGATAACTGAGCATCTGTAACTAACTTTGAAGTGAAGGAAAAGAAAGAAGTGACTACTCGACCCTTGGCTAGTGTGAGTGCTTATGTTACCAGCGAGGACAAGGCGAAAGGCACAGTGGTTTATTGGAATAGTGCTTACGGATTGAAGAAGTCCTGCACATTGCTACCGGTCACTGGGGACCGAAGGATCACTACTGTTTCAAGCATAGTGATAAGAAAACCAGGAATTTACCGGACCTTAGGTCGCGGCAAACAAGCCCCATATAGTCAGTACGTAACTGGGGTCAGGGGAAGTGAAGACTTTGAGTCTCTGCAGGACAAATAAGAATTCAGCTTCTTCGCAGGAAGGCTCCTAACACAAAGCTGACTGGGCGGTACAGCTATAGATTAGCTGGAGATTTTGAGGGAACTACGCTTCAGGCTGGTTGTACTCGTTGTATTGGAAGTAAAGGAGGCCCCTAACTTGTCCAGCTGCTGTCTCAAGACACACTCTCCTTGGATCAGCCTCCCTGGGACCTGCCTGAACATCTTACAAGTAAAGGTATGGAAAGACGCTGACCGTGTGAGACTGTGTTCTTTATCTGCACCCGACTTCACTAACTTCATAGACCTGAGGGACGAGTCCCACCTGTAGGGGACCCGACATCTAGCTGCATCACCATCCCCTCAGAGATCTACAGCAGCGCTGGTACTAATTACCAGAATACTACAGGTGGCGTCACGAATTGTACATAAATCAATCCCCTGTAAATATATCCCCAACATACGCCAGACCGCCCGGGCCACAGACCGAGCCACAGCTACCTGTGACAATCCCCATAGACTTCCATGGGCTCGGCTCTGAGTACCCCATTGCCCTGGTAATCCACAATTGTGGTGGCGGGTCGACACATGCCCAGATACAGCGGCTGCTGTGGGACGCAGTGCTCTCTCCCACAAGCATAATGCCGTCACCTGCTTTTCCAAGTTCCCTGCTGAAGAAAGCTGAAGGAAAAACCGGAGGCTGCCCCCAAAAGTGCTGTACCTGATCCCACCGATGCGGAGGTGGAGGAGAAGGAGGCTGAGGAGGTCCTGCCCGTTCCGGAGTGCCAGCCAGGCAAGGAGGCCGCAGCAGATTACAGTCCCCCGGTAGGGACACGGAGGGAACCCAGCCGTCTGTGATGGAGCAGCGACAGCAGCAGGTTAGTGCGTCCCCAACTGAGCCATTGTGCACACCTGCTTCCTGCTCTGCATCACACCAGCATTGTGCATCGGCATCGCCCCTGCGTACACCTCAGTATCGCAATCGGCGACCTACTCTGCATCGCAATCGGCGACCCAATCTACATCGCAAAATGCGGTTACAGCTGAATCGCCCCCTGCTACGCAAACAGCGACGCAATCGGCGTCTCACAAGGAGAAAGCACCCGGCGTGCCCCAAGTGGTTCGCAAAAGAACTGTAGCGACTCAGACCCTAATAGAAGCCCATGATCTATTTGTCATGTGCTCTAAAGAGCATCGCATTGTTCCAGCCCCCGGGATGGAAAATGTAATCGAAGTCAAAAAAAGTAAATACCGGTAGGACCCAGACAGGGTTTACCGCAACTAAGAAAATGTAAAAAGTTTTGATAAAAGAAATAATTGCTGTTTTGCACTTTATTGCTATGTATAGTGTTTACATAGTTTTATATATATTGAGTAAAATACCCGGCTGGGTAAAAGGAATTTTGAAAAGTTGAAGAATTTTGAGAAATTAAAAGTAATATGTTGATTGCATAGTTTTACATATAGAATACCCTGGTTGGGTAAATACCGTGAGAAGTATAATGTAAATATTGAAGTGAAAAGTATAAATATGTGTCCTTAACCATGTCATGGACTGAGAGGCTGAGGACTGTGCCAGCCCAGAACTTATCTTTGTACATAGTTGCGCTTCGGTGCATTATATTGGTTTTACACAAAGCCACTATTATACAACTACCTCAGAAGAAAAACCCGTGTGGTGGGACCAGAAAGAGGTCTGCAATAAAGTCCTGCAGCCCACCCAGGACCTACGTGGGAGGTTTTTGGTGCGGGTCCTCCAAAAAGAATAAAGTCAAGTATTAATGTGAATATTTATTGAGTGTCTTGAAGTTTTGATATTTTTGTATTTTCCTACTGTACAAAATGCAACGTTTAAGAATTTCTCACCTCCCTGCTGGGAAGAGTTTGATGTTAAATGTTTTAAATGCAAAACAAAATGTCTTTCTTTTTGTATTTTACAGCCCGGGAGTGCTGTGTTTTACCAAGGGGGGATGTGTAGCCCTGGTGTGTAAGGCACACAGTATCCTGGAGGATGTGCGGAGAGGTAACAGTTTAATGCTTGATATCCATTCACTCCATCACACACTTTAGACACACCCATAGGGTATATAAGGTAGTGACATGCAGCAGAGCTCAGTCAGTTTCCTGTCTTCGGACAGAGGAGTTCAGTCTAGCTCGGGTGGCTCCGGAGTGAGTCATCCCACCAGAGTGCAGAGGAGATCAGATTGCATTTTCCTGTTAGAGCTCTGTGTGAGCTAAAGTCAGACAGACGGAGACAGCTTTGGAGAAAGGGAAGTTTGCAGCAGAAACTTCAGTCGCCTGTCCCAAAGACAGTGAAGTTCAGTCGATGTGTTCCTGAACTAGGAGAATACTGAGAATCTGTCAGCGAGCTCCAAGGAAGAAGTAAGAAAGGATTGACTTGTACCATCCTAGGAAGTGTGGAGTGCTTATGTTAAGAGCGCGAGCAGGGCAAAGGGCGCAGTGGAAGAAGTTAGAGCAGTGCCTTAGGTATAGGATTACCTGCACAATTTACCGGTCACTGGGGACCGAAGTGTTGCTATCGCTTCACGCATAGTAACGGAACAACCAGAGTCTTACTGGACCTTAGGTCGCAGAAAGCAGCCCTTGAAGTGTCGGTACGTAATCGGGGTCAGGAGGAACAAGGACTTTTAGCTAGGCCTAGCATAGAAGGACTCTGTTCTCACCACATAGAAGGCTCCACCACAATACTGACTGGGCAGTACAGCTATGGAGTTATCTGGAGTATTCGGAGTTAACTTAGTTCCATGCTAGTTGGACTCATCATATGGAAAGTTAAGGAGGCCTCTAACCTGCTCTGCTGTTACCTGGACGTGCAGTCTCCACCCCGACCAGCTCCCCGGGACCTGCCTAAACATCTGACAAGTAAAAGGTATGGAAAGACGCTGGATGGTGTGAGACTGATTCATTTATCTGCACCCTACATCATTAATACCATAGACTTTGAGGGACCAGTCCCACCTGTGGGGGACCCGTCATCTAGCTGCCACAACATCCCCTCAGAGATCTACAGCAGCGCTGGTCTTAGTGACTAGAAAACTACAGGTGGCGTCACGAACTATTATCTATCAATCCCCTGTAAATAATCCCCCCCATCATACGCCTGACCGCCAGGGCCACGGACCGAGCCACCGCTGCCAGTGACACAAATCCCATAGACTTCCATGGGCTCGGCTCCGAGTACCCCATAGCCCTGGTAACCCACAATTGTGGTGCGGGTCACACACAAGGAACCATACATGGTGATTACACACTGCCCAGCCTCATCTCATCCCAATGTGGATTGAGTGACATTTACGAAGAAGAGGAGTAGGAGGAAGAACAGGAGCTAGTTTCATGTGCTGGTTCTACAAGCACAACTGTCGTACTGTCTGTTCAGCATGGATGTCCTGAGGACGGGGAGGAGGAGGAGAGTATGGTCAGTTGTTCTCTTCGTGAGGACACAGAAGTCTCGTCTGTTAGCAGTCTGACACGCATGGCGGACTTTATGTTACGCTGCTTTTCCTGTGACCCTCACATTCTAAAAATTTTGGGTGACAGTGATTACAGGTTAGTGACACTTCTAGACCCATGTTACAAGGAGAACTTTATATCTCTTATTCCAGAGGCAGATAGGTCTACTAAAATGGGGCAGTACCAGAGGGCCCTTGTTGCGGAATTATTAAAAAAATTCCCATCTGAAAATGCTGGCGGCAGAGGTCACAGTTCGTTGAACAACCAAGGAGTACAGGCGAGATAGACACAACTCCAATCCAGCAGAGGCAGAAGAACACTGGCAAAGTTCTGGGAGAGTTTTCTCAGACCCTCCGATCGCACTGACCCTGAGGCGCGGGGTACTCTCACAATGAGTGCAAAGTTTTGGAAGATGCTGAGGGAGTACCTTGCTGACCGTACCAATATCCTCAGTGATTCCTCTGTGCCTTTTAATTATTGGGTATCCAAGCTTGAAACGTGGCATGAACTGGCTCTATACGCCTTGGAGGTCCTGGCCTGCCTGCAGCTAGCGTTTTGGCAGAGCGGGCTTTTAGTGAAGCTGGTGAAATAATAACAGATAAGCGCATCCACCTGTCACCTGAAAATGCAGACAGGCTGACTCTTATAAAAATGAACAAGGCCTGGATTGGGGCAGACTTCTGTACACCACTGAATGATAACAGCAAAACATAACCTCAAATACAGTGTCATTTTTGGAAGATCTATTTGGATCGCCCGCCAGGGCAGTGGGATACTCGGTACCGGGCCAGTGTCTTAAAGGGATGTATCATGGCAGCAGTGACCCGGTCCATGGCCCTGGGCGTCCAATAAAAGGGGAATATTTACAGGGGATGGTAAAGAGTTTGTATTGAAGTGTTCGTGATGCCACCTGTGGTATCTGGTCAGAGGTGACCAGCGCTGCAGTGTAGATCCTCTGGGACTGGTGGTGTGATGCAGCAGAGTTGGAGTAGCTCTCCACAGGCAGAGCTTGTCCCAGGGCAGGAGTATGTTGTAGAGGATAATGGTGAAGATGTAATGTAGCAGTGCTGGGTGCGTGTCGCGGGAAGAACTTGAGAGGACACAGTCAGATGCAGTTTCCAAAGCTTTACTCACAGTTCTGGTGCACACAGGTGCCCGCTTGGTGCCACTACCTCCAGGTGAGGGATCCAGCCAACTCCCAGGTAGATGGAGAACACCTGTCCAGAGCTCCCTGTTAGTATATGCCTTTCCTGGCCGTCTCACTGTGCTGATTCCTACTCCTCTTCCTTCCCAGCACCTCACAAACAGTGTCCCAGTCCAGCAGCTGCGAATCCTGTCGGATAACGTGACCCAGGCATTTCCTTGATTCTATAAAGCTGCCTTCCCGGAGAAGATGATTGTGGTTGTTGACTGTGACCCCTAAAGTTGCCACAGCTGTCGGCTTGCTAGCTGAGTCCTGTTGTATGCTCCACTAGGCTAAGGGCCGAGACCCTTCTGCGACCTGGATTCTCCCAGCTGACGTCCATCAGCCTGGAACAAGCCCACGGGTAGCCTTCTGCTCAGCCGTGCCTCTGAGAAATCCCTTTTCCCTCCAGGGAACCTTCTTTCTGTCTTTCTGTCTGTCAACAGCTCCTCAGACTAGGAGCATGCTGCACGGTTCTATCTCTTCCCGCCTTCCACTATGGGAAGGTTGCCTATGCACTTCCTTCCCTTTCTTCCCCTCAGGGAAGACTCACTCTTACTTCCCTCTGCTCATCTGCTCTAACCCTCCAGTTCCACCAGCCATCTAACACCCTTTCCTAGCTGCAGGCTTGCTAGAGGAACTGCGCTAGTGTGTGTGATGGGTGCAGTGTTGTGTTAGAGCCAGGTTGGGTGTCTCCATCTTACCTGAAAGGTGGGATACCACATCTCTGGCTGAGATGCAGCACCTCTGTGGCGACTGGACCCTCTGGGGCGCCACATATTCCCATGCACCTCTTCACATCCACACATGAGTATATGCTTCCTGAGTTTGGCTATTTGGTGTGTTATCCTCCTCCTTCTCCTCATCCTCAATATCCACCAACATTAGATCACCATGGTGACCGTTGTACGTGATGCAATAGCCAACTTATTGTGTGAAAGAGTGTTTATGATGCCCGTAAAAAAAATGTTTACACAGTATGTTGATGTATACCCCCCGGGGGAAATGTTTATCAGCCCTTACACTTAGTGTATGGGCAGGCATTCCAAGTATAGGAGATCCGCTCCTTTAAATTGGGAAAAGATTTATAGGAGGACATTCTCCAGCTCTCTTCCTACACCACCACTAGATAACCATTGTGAACGTGTTCCTTGATGCAACAGCCACATTAGTGTTTTCAAGGGTGTTTATGATGCGCGTAAAAAATGATTACACAGTATGTTGTTGTGTTCCCCGAGGGGAAAATGTTTGGCATTACAAGTATAGGAGACCCTGTTATGATTTGGTAACTGAGGAGGACAGGAGCAAAACAGCAAGGCTGCCGAACACATGAGAGGTTGGAAACTAATGGGTTGCAGATCCCTAAACTAACCGCACAACTTGAAGCAGCCGTGGAGCGTACAGTCATGGCCAAAAGTTTTGAGAATGACACAAATATTAATTTTTACTAAGTCTACTGCTTCACTTTTTCTAATGGCAATTTGCATATACTCCAGAATGTTATAAAGAGTGATCAGCTTAACAGCAATTACTTGCAAAGTCAATATTTGGCTAGAAAATGAACTTTATCCCCCAAAACACATTTCAACATCATTGCAGCCCTGCCTTAAAAGGACCAGCTAACCTCTTTTCAGTGATTGCTCCATTAACACAGGTGTGGGTGTTGATGAGGACATGGCTGGAGATCAATCTGTCATGATTAAGTAAGAATGACACCTCTGGACACTTTAAAAGGAGGCTGGTGCTTGACATCATTGTTTCTCTTCTGTTAACCATGGTTATCTCTAAAGAAACACGTGCAGTCATCATTGCAATGCACAAAAATGGCCTAAGAGGGAAGAGTATCGCAGCTAGAAAGATTGCACCTCAGTCAACAATCTATCGCATCATCAAGAACTTCAAGGAGAGAGGTTCCATTGTTGCCAAAAAGGCTTCAGGGCGCCCAAGAAAGACCAGCAAGCGCCAGGACCGTCTCTTAAAAGTGTTTCAGCTGCGGGATCGGGCTACCAGCAGTGCAAAGCTTGCTCAGGAATGGCAGCAGGCAAGTGTGAGTGCATCTGCACGCACTGTGAGGCGGAGACTCTTGGAGCAAGGCCTGGTCTCAAGGAGGGCAGCAAAGAAGCCACTTCTCTCCAGAAAAAACATCATGGACAGACTGATATTCTGCAAAAGGTACAGGCAGTGGACTGCTGAGGACTGGAGTAAAGTTATTTTCTCTGATGAATACCCTTTTCGATTGTTTGGGACATCAGGAAAACGCCTCATTCGGAGAAGACAAGGTGAACGCTACCACCAGTCTTGTCTCATGCCAACTGTTAAGCATCCTGAAACCATTCATGTGTGGGGTTGCTTCTCAGCCAAGGGAATCGGCTCTCTCACAGTCTTGCCTAAAAACACAGCCATGAATAAAGAATGGTACCAGAATGTCCTCCAAGAGCAACTTCTCCCAACCCTCCAAGAGCAGTTTGGCGATCAACAATGCCTTTTCCAGCATGATGGAGCACCTTGCCATAAAGCAAAGGTGATAACTAAATGGCTCAGGGAACAAAACATAGAGATTTTGGGTCCATGGCCTGGAAACTCCCCAGATCTTAATCCCATTGAGAACTTGTGGTCAATCATCAAGAGACGGGTGGACAAACAAAAACCTAAAAATTCTGACAAAATGAAAGCATTGACTGTGCAAGAATGGACTGCTATCAGTCAGGATTTGGTCCAGAAGTTGATTGAGAGCATGCCAGGGAGAATTGCAGAGGTCCTGAAGAAGAAGGGTCAACACTGCAAATATTGACTTGCTGCATTAACTCATTCTGACTGTCAATATAAGCTTTTGTTACTCATATGTTTGCAATTATTATATTTCTGTCTGTGATAAAAACATCTGTCAAACACACATAAAAACCAGAGGGCAGCAGATCATGTGAAAATATAATATTTGTGTCATTCTCAAAACTTTTGCCCATGACTGTACCTACGGTGTCCCTAGACTCCTCGGCACAGCCGGAGAGCTAGCTACACCTAAAGATAGAAACAGGAAAGCTAACTGCCCCGGAGTAGAGCCCCAAAGGAATAAACAGCCCCCAAACATATAATGGCGGTTAGACAAGACGAAACACAAACACAGGCAGAAAATAGAGTGAGCAAACGCTGGGGCCAAACACTGCCTAAATAGGACAGGACAGGACAGAATGCTATCTGTAACCCAGCAAAACCCTAGCAAAACTTTCAACACTTCTGATTTCTAAAATGCTGAGATCACCCGATCTCGCCACCCACTAAATCAGATCTCAGTGTGAACAAGGCTAACCCACAGCCACTCAAAAAGCAGGGAAAGAGCAATTGAACAAATAACAGTGGCTACTGAAAAATAGAGAGTAGCACAGGCCCCAGGAGGGGACCCGGCTAGCCTCCACAAAGGTGCAGACAAAAATAGAAATAGCAAACACAATAGAAACAAGAAGAAAATATCTTATCTGAAGGTAGCAGCCGAAGGCAAGACACCAGCAGACTTCCAAATGAACCAGGAAACAACAATTGATCACCGGTGAGGATCATGGGAAGGCAGCTCACTTATATCAGCCCAGTCAGTGACTCCTGATTGCCAGTCATAGCTGGCAGGTGAGGAGGGCCTGTCATTAGATGCAGCTTCATTACCGTCAGCAACCACCAGAGGGAGCCTCAGCTCAGAAATTGTCTTCAACACATTCACAACAGTACCCCCCCTTGAGGAGGGGTCACCGAACCCTCACCTGCGCCACCAGGCCGATCAGGATGAGCTCGGTGATAGGCACAAATCAGTCTCTCCGCATGAAAGTCAGAAGCAAACACCCAAGAATTGTCCCCCTGACCGTAACCTCTCCACTTAACCAAGTACTGGAGTCTCTGTCTAGCGAAACGAGAATCCAATATCTTCTCCACTTCATACTCCAGATTGCCCTCAACCAAAACAGGCTCAGGAGGAGCAACCATAGGAAACACTGGCTTGACAAACCTTTTCAATAAAGATTTGTGGAAGATGTTATGAATCTTAAAAGTCCCTGGAAGAGCCAAGCGAAAAGAAACTGGATTAAGGACTTTCAAGATCCTATAAGGTCCAATGAACCTTGACTTAAACTTTGGAGACGCAACCTTCATAGGGATATTCTTTGAGGATAACCAAACCAAGACACCCACTTTAAACCGAGGACCATTAGTCCTATGCCGGTTGGCAAACCGTTGGGCCTTCTCCTGGGAGAGAGACAACTTATCCACTACTTGATCCCAAATCTGCTGCTTTCTCTCTACCACAGAGTCAACACCCGGACAGACAGAAGCCTCCACCTGCCCCGAAGAAAATCGAGGATGAAACCCGGAATTGCAGAAGAAAGGGGACATCAGAGTGGCAGAACTGGCCCTATTATTAAGAGCGAATTCAGCCAGGGGCAAAAAAGAGACCCAGTCATCCTGATCCGCAGACATAAAACATCTCAAATAAGTCTCCAAGGTCTGGTTTGTTCTCTCAGTCTGACCATTGGTCTGAGGATGAAACGCAGAGGAGAAAGACAGCTGAACTCCGAGTTTAGAACAGAATGTCCTCCAAAATCTGGAAACAAACTGGACTCCCTTGTCAGACACAATGTTCTCTGGAATGCCGTGCAAACGAACCACATGCTGAAAAAACAAGGGCACCAACTCGGAAGAGGATGGCAACTTAGGCAGTGGCACAAGATGCATCATCTTGGAGAATCTATCACAGATCACCCAAATGACAGTCATTCTCTGAGAGACAGGGAGATCGGAGATAAAATCCATAGAGATATGGGTCCATGGCCTCCTGGGCAGCGGCAGTGGCATCAACAATCCACTAGAGCGAGAACAGGGCTTGGAACGAGAACAAGTCCCACAGGACTGCACAAAATTCCTGACATCGCGAGATAAAGTGGGCCACCAAAAGAACCGACTCACCAAATCTCTAGTACCAAATATATCAGGATGACCAGCCAACGCAGAGCAATGAACTTCAGACATAACTTTTTCTCTCCATTGGTCTGGGACATACAATTTCCTCGCAGGGCAACCCTCAGGTTTATCCCCCTGAAATTGCTCCAGGACCAGTCTCAAATCGGGTGAGATAGCAGAAAGAACGACACCCTCCTTCAGAATGGCAGTAGGCTCAGCCACATCATTAGAATCCCAAGGAAACTCCTAGAGAGGGCATCCGCCTTAACATTCTTAGTACCCGGAAGGAAGGAGACCACAAAGTTAAAACGTGTGAGAAACAAGGCCCACCTGGCCTGTCTGGGATTCAATCGTTTGGCTGATTCGAGATAGATCAAGTTTTTGTGATCAGTGAGGACCACAACTTGATGTTTGGCTCCCTCTAACCAATGTCTCCACTCTTTTCGAACACCCACTTCATAGCCAATAATTCCCGATTACCCACATCATAATTACGTTCAGCTGGGGAAAACTTTCAGGAGAAGGCACAAGGGTTAATCTTAGAGGTTACAGGATCTCTTTGGGACAAAACGGCTCCTGCACCAATCTCAGACGCATCTATCTCCACCTGAAATTGTAGAGAAACATCAGGTTGCCGTAGAACAGGAGCAGAAGTGAATCAGCGCTTAAGCTCCTGAAATGAAGAAACTGCCTCAGGAGACCAATTTACAACATCAGAAAACCTTTTTGGTTAAATCAGTCAGTGGTTTCACAATACCAGAGAAATTACTTATAAATTTACGGTAGAAATTAGCAAAACCCAGAAATCTCTGAAGAGCCTTCAGTGAAGTGGACTGAACCCAATCACAAATGGCCTGAACCTTGACCGGGTCCATTTCAGATGGGGACAAAATGAATCCCAAAAATGAAACCTTCTGTACTCCAAAGAGACATTTTGACCTCTTAATATACAAGGCATTCTCTCTAAAAATCCGGAATACCCTCTGAACATGTTCCACATGAGAATCCCAGTCGTTGGAAAATATCAAAATATCATCCAAATAAACGATCAGAAACTTATCCACCAAGTCCAGGAAAATATCGTTCATGAAAGAATGGAAGACGGAAGGGGCATTAGTGAGCCCAAAAGGCATCACTAGGTACTCAAAATGCCCCTCAGGGGTATTAAACGCCGTCTTCCATTCATCTCCGTGCTTGATGCGAATAAGATTATATGCCCCCCTAAGGTCAAGCTTGGTAAACCAACTGGCACCTTTCACTCTGGAAAACAAATCAGAAATCAGGGGTAATGGATATTGATATTTAACTGTGATCTTATTAAGGAGACGATAGTCAATACATGGCCTCAATGAACCATCCTTCTTGGCCACAAAGAAAAAGCCGGTGCCCAAGGGTGAAGAGGATGGTCTGATATGACCCTTTTCCAAAGACTCTTTGATATAAGATCGCATCGCATCATGCTCAGGTACAGATAAATTAAAGAGCCGACCCTTGGGAAATTTACAACCGGGTACCAACTCAATCGCACAATCATAACTCCTATGCGGAGGCAAGGACGCAGATTTACTCTCACTAAACACATCAGAAAAATCAGCCAAATAGTCGGGAACATCCTTCGACTGAGGAGAGGTAGAAATAACAGGAGTGTCACTACGAACACATTGACAGCCCCAACTGGTCACAGACACAGACTTCCAAACCAAAACAGGATTATGAGTCTGTAACTAAGGAAAACCCAGTACAATAATGTCATGCAAATTATGTAACACCAAAAATTTGCAATTCTCTTGGTGGTCCGGGTCAACCCGCATTATCACCTGGGTCGAAAACTGGGGTTTATTCTCCGCCAAAGGGGTAGAATCAATACCCAGCAAAGGAATAGACTTCCGCAGGGGTATCATGGGAAAACCACAACTTTTGGCAAAATCAAAATCCATCAGGTTTATAGCTGCTCCTGAATCAACAAAAGCCTGAGCCGAAAATGTGGACACGGAGCAAATCAAGGTAACAGTCAAAAGAAATTTAGTCTGAACACTACCCAAAACAACTGAGCCCGCAAAACGTCTTCCCCGCTTGGGGCAGACGGAAATAGCTTGAGAAGCGTCTCCACAGTAGAAGCACAACTTATTACGCTTACGAAACTCATGACGCTGAGCCCCAGAAGCCACTCCATCACACTGCATGGGCTCAGGGGCTGGCTCGCAAGGTGTCACCACCTCTCGCATATTTCTATGCTCACGTAGACGTCTGTCAATTTGAATGGCCAATGCCATAGAGTCACTGAGCCCAGAGGGAACAGGAAATCCCACCATAATGTCCTTTACAGTCTCTGCCAGACCCTTCCGAAAAATAGCTGCCAGGGCATCGTCATTCCATTTAGTAAGGACTGCCCACTTTCGGAATTTCTGACAGTATAGCTCTGCAGCTTCCTGACGCTGTTTCAGTGCCAACAAGGTTATCTCAGCTTGATCAGTAACATTAGGTTCATCATACAACAACCCCAGAGCCTGAAAAAACACATCAACATCAGTCAAGACAGGATCCCCAGGTGTAAGGGAAAAGGCCCAATACTGCGGGTCGCCGTGCAACAGGGAGATGACAATTTGAACCTGCTGTGCAACGTTCCCCGAGGACGTAGGCCTCAAGGCAAAAAACAACTTACAGTTATTTTTAAAATTCAAAAATTTAGAGCGATCCCCAAAAACAACTCTGGAGTAGGAATCTTAGGCTCTACAGCAGGCTTCCGAGTGAGATAGATTGCAAGCTGCTCAACACGCTCGGACAAATGCTTGATTTCCATTGACAAAAAATTCCTCCTCAGCCCCAGAGAAAAAGAGGGAAAAATGTATATATATATAAAAAAAAAATTTGACAACTTTTTTTTTTTTACTATTTTTCCCATCTGTTGAGTACCATAGCATTTTCAGTAAGGCCGGTGATTCTGTTATGATTTGGTAACTAAGAAGGACAGGAGCAAAACAGCAAGGCTGCCGAACACATGAGAGGTTGGAAACTAATGGGTTGCAGATCCCTAAATTAACCGCACAACTAGAAGCAGCCGTGGAGCGTACCTACGGTGGTCCTAGACGCCTCTGCACAGCCAGAGAGCTAGCTACACCTAAAGATAGAAACAGGAAAGCTAACTGCCCTGGAGTAGAGCCCCAAAGGAATAGGCAGCCCCCAAACATATAATGGCGGTTAGACAAGACGAAACACAAACCCAGGCAGAAAATAGAGTGAGCAAACGCTGGGGCCAAGCACTGCCTAAATAGGACAGGACAGAATACTATCTGCAACCCAGCAAAACCCTAGCAAAACTTCCAACATTTCTGATTTCAAAAATGCTGAGATCACATGATCTCGCCACCCACTAAATCAGATCTCAGTGTGAACAAGTAACAGTGGCTACTGAAAAACAGAGAGTAGCACAGGCCCCAGGAGGGGACCCGGCTAACCTCCACAAAGATGCAGACAAAAATGGAAATAGCAAACACAATAGAAAACAAGAAGAAAATATCTTATCTGAAGGTAGGAGACGAAGGCAAGGCACCAGCAGACTTCCAAATGAACCAGAAAACAACAATTGATCACTGGCGAGGATCATGGGAAGGCAGCTCCCTTATATCAGCCCAGTCAGTGACTTCTGATTGCCAGTCATAGCTGGCAAGTGAGGAGGGCCTGTCATTAGATGCAGCTTCAGTACCGTCAGCAACCACCAGAGGGAGTCTCAGCTCAGAAATTGTCTCCAACACGTTCACAACAAGACCCACTCCGTTCTAACGGGAAAAATTTTTTATGAGGTCCTCCTCCACCTTTTTTTCCAGGGGGATTGCTGTGCATGCAAATTTAGCGCAGGCCTTGCATTAAATGCATAGCATGCAAACAGTATGGAAGTACCAAATTTCTAATAATGGGAACTTTGGTTTTATGTAGCCATCCAGGACATAGGTTCAAAGGGTTATTGAGGTGTGTGTAACTTTGTGGCAGGGCAGGCCTTGCATTAAATACATAGGCAAACAGTATGGCAGTAACAAATGAATACTAATGGGAACTTTGGTTTCATGTGGCCATCCAGTACATCTGTTTTTTGGGTTATTGGGGTGCATCCAAATTTGGAGCAGGCCTTGCATTCACTTCATGGGCAAACTTCATGGGAGTACAAAATTCATAATTATGGGAACTTTGGGTTCATGCGGCCATCCAGGACGTCTGTTCCAAGTGTTATTGGGGTGCGTGTATCTTTGGGGCAGGGCATTGTTAAATATTAATTATTGGTTATGGATTTATTCTTTATACACTCAATTCTGTACCAAGCACATTAACGATTGCTGACATTACAGATGCTATTTCTGTATGGTAAAGTGTCATCTCCATATACAGAGACCACGTGATCTAAGGGACGTATATATAATAGCTACACGAAGGAAGGGGGGCTCTTGCTCGCTCACTCACTCCACAGACACATGGGACAAGAACTATGATGAATGAACAGCCAGCTGCCATGTAACCACGTGTTGTTTCTCGGAGACGCTCCTGAGAGAGACAGAATGTCATTTTACCATTCAGGACACCAAGGAAAGATGTGTACAAGTTTTGCTATGGACAAATGGACAATCTTTTCGTAACTATTTCACTCATTTTATGTTTTCCTGTAATGATTTTTTTTTGATGGACAGTCCAATAAACCACTACATTTTTTTTATAAGAAACGTGACATTTTCTTTAAAGTATCGCATCTGGTAACAAGTCCTTGAAAATTATACTTAAAATAAGCATTTTTAACAGGCATGCATTGCATTCCTTGCATAGTCAAACTGTATGGGGTACCAAATTACTAATAATGGGAACAATGCTTTCAAGTGGCCATCCAGGACGTCAGTTCAAAGGGTTATTGGGGTGTATCCAAATTTGGGGCAGGGCAGGCCTTGCATTCAATTCATAGGCAATAACAGTATAGGAGATCCACTGTTTAATAATGGGAACAACAAGCCATAGCCGGCTGATAGCTCTATAAGAATACTGAGGACCAACTGCCATCCCTTTAAGAATGTTAAAGTCCGCCTGATGGCCCTCCTCCTTTAACAGTCCCTCATTCATGAATGAAGCAGGATGTGTCTGATGATGTGTCACACACCACATGGCCAGCTAAGATTGTAAAATGTTAAAATGACATTTCCAGTGAATTCATATGTATTGGTTGAAAGCAATGCTAAAGTTGAAAAACGCATCAAAAACGCTACATGTGAACATAGTCCAAGTGGTGGAGGAACATTTTTTTTTAAATTTATTTTGCCTTACATACAAATCATTACTCTGGGAAGGATGTTCCTTAACATATTTCCCAGGAAAATTCCTTTTGGTTTCGTTTCATTGTGCGCCAGGAAAAGTGGCATAAGACTCTGACGACATTGTTCACAGCAGTGACCTGGGAGTCAGAAATGCTTCCAGGGGTCTTCCCCATAATGTTCCCATGTCATTTGAGCACTGTTCCCATAAATTTCTGACTTTTTGATAACCTAAAAAGACCTTCGTGGGTGGTCATGGCAAAAAAAGCTCGGGTTTCCCGTAGAATTACATTGGGCTCGTTGCTCGGGTCGAAAACCCGAACATTCCAATTTGCTTGAGTCTAGCAACAAGCACCCGAGCATTTTAGTGCTCGCTTATCACTATTAGTTTTACACGAACCAATGGGGCGAAGGAGCAGCAGACAGCTCTTGATTTTTAATCCGCACAATGGAAAATAATTCATATTTTCCTGACAATCCTGATAAAAAGTTCACATACACCATTTCTTAATACCGTGAATTGCCCCCTCTAACATCAATGACAGCTTGAAGTCTTTTGTGGTAGTTGTGGATGAGGTTCTTTATTTTCTCAGATGGTGAAGCTGCCCACTCTTCTTACCAAAAAGCCTCCAGCTCCTGTAAATTCCTGGGCTGTCTAGTATGAACTGCGCGCTTGAGATCTCCACAGAATAGCTCACTGATATTGAGGTTAGGAGACTGAGATGGCCACTCTAGAACCTTCACTTTGTTCTGCTGTAATCAATTACAGGTTGACTTGGCCTTGTGTTTTGGATCGTTGTCATGTTGGAACGTCCAAGTACGTCCCATGCGCAGCTTCCGGGCTGATGATTGCAAATTTGCCTCCAGTTTTTGCTGATAATGTGCTGCATTCATCTTTCCCTTTCATCTTTTTTGCAGCTCACACATCCCCAAAACATCAGTGATCCACCTCTGTGCTTTACAGTAGGAATGGTGTTCCATTCATCATGGGCCTTGTTGTTCTCTCTCCAAATGTAACGTTTATGGTTGTGGTCAAAAAGTTCACTTTTGGTCTCATCACTCCAAATTAGAATCATAGAATCATAGAATGGTAGAGTTGGAAGGTACCTCCTGGGTCATCTGGTCCAACCTCCTGCTCAAAGCAGGATTCACTAAATCATCCCAGACAGATGTCTGTCCAGCCTCTGTTTGAAGACTTCCATTGAAGGAGAACTCACCAACTCTCGTGGCAGCCTGTTCCACTCATTGATCACTCTAACAGTCAAAAAGTTTTTTCTAATATCTAATCTGTGTCTCCTCCCTCTCAGTTTCATCCCATTGCTTCTAGTCTTTCCTTGTGCAAAAGAGAATAAAGATAATCCTTCTACAATGTGACAGCCCATGAGTAGAGTTGAGCGATACTTTCCGATATCCAAAAGTATCGGAATCGGAATGGTATCGCCGATACCCAAAAAATATCGGCGATACCCGATACCGATACCGGAAATCCAATGTAAGTCTATGGGAACAAAATATCGGAATTAAAAAAAACCCATTCTTGCCTTGTTGGTTAATTGTCCATGAAGGAAAACAACAAAGAGTAATGTAGAATGTATTGGGGAAGGTTGAGGAGACATTAAAGGCATAGATGTTTAACCCAATCAAATGGAATAGCATAATTATTTTTTTTTTTAAAGATGTTCGGATTGACGAAGAAATTGACAATGTTGTTAACGTTTTTTCTATTTTGGCAAATATGTATATTTCACAACTTCCATGCTCTTCACCTTTTTAACATTTGACACACTTTCTCCTTCATAATCTTCAGCAGCAGCATCTTTTTCATCAAATCATTCTTCATCTTCACCTTCTTTATCTTCTTCTTAAACTTCTTGCTATTCATCTTTTTGTTAACATTACTCATATTCTTCTTATTCAACTATTATTCTTCTTCATATTGTACTTCATCTTCTTCATCATATTCTTATTTGTGACAGAGATTCCTGTACTTGTAATCTGTCAAAGTATGAATTTTTCATTCTTCCTTTCTTGCTGTCACAAAAGATTTAAATTACAACAGTATTTGTCCGTGTTCAGTTTAGCCTGCAGCAGCAGGCATTTTCCAGGGGCACCACGAGGAGGAACGGACTCACCCCCATACACTGCTTAGTCTTCTTCTGCTTATAATTTAGAGCATATATTTTGCTCTTCATTTTGGTCTTATACTTCATGTTCTTCTGCTTTTTGATCTTCTGCTTATTGTTCCTAAGTCTCTTGTTCTGTATCTTGTAGTTTGTCTTAACCTTCTTAGTCCTGTTGGGTGATCTTTTATTTCTTCTTTGTGATGGTGTTTAGGCTGGTTGGCTTGATGCTCGTCGTCCTTGTGGTCGTCATCTTCTTCGGGGTGGTCATCAGGGTCGTCGTCTTCATTGTTGGAGATCCAGAGTGATTACCCAAAAAAACATTTAAAAAATCTTCAATTTGTAAATGTAGCAGAAGGTACAAGAGCCAATACAAGTAACGAGGACCAGCTGACTGTGCTGGAACCCGGAGGGGCAGCAGAAGGAAAAGAGCCAATGGCACAACCGAGGACCAGCTGACGTTACTGGGACACGGTTACTAAGCAGGAGGTACCTGTGCTCCAAAGCACTACCAAGGACCAGCAGACGTTGCTGGAACTCGGATACCGAGATGGAGGCACCTAGGCCAAAGGCACTGCGGAGAACCAGTTGACGGTACTGGAACCCGGACGGGTAGCAGAAGGTACAAGAGCCAATGCAAGTAACGAGGACCAGCTGACTGTGCTGGAACCCGGAGGGGCAGCAGAAGGAAAAGAGCCAATGGCACAACCGAGGACCAGCTGACGTTACTGGGACACGGTTACTAAGCAGGAGGTACCTGTGCTCCAAAGCACTACCAAGGACCAGCAGACGTTGCTGGAACTCGGATACCGAGATGGAGGCACCTAGGCCAAAGGCACTGCGGAGAACCAGTTGACGGTACTGGAACCCGGACGGGTAGCAGAAGGTACAAGAGCCAATGCAAGTAATGAGGACCAGCTGACTGTGCTGGAACCCGGAGGGGCAGCAGAAGGAAAAGAGCCAATGGCACAACCGAGGACCAGCTGACGTTACTGGGACATGGTTACTAAGCAGGAGGTACCTGTGCTCCAAAGCACTA
This sequence comes from Oophaga sylvatica, assembly GCA_033576555.1. Lineage (NCBI taxonomy): Eukaryota > Metazoa > Chordata > Amphibia > Anura > Dendrobatidae > Oophaga > Oophaga sylvatica. The sequence goes on along the minus strand of JARQOD010000943.1, from coordinate 17,659 downwards.
CCAAGGACCAGAAGACGTTGCTGGAACTCGGATACCGAGATGGAGGCACCTAGGCCAAAGGCACTGCGGAGAACCAGTTGACGGTACTGGAACCCGGACGGGTAGCAGAAGGTTCAAGAGCCAATGCAAGTAACGAGGACCAGCTGACTGTGCTGGAACCCGGAGGGGCAGCAGAAGGAAAAGAGCCAATGGCACAACCGAGGACCAGCTGACGTTACTGGGACACGGTTACTAAGCAGGAGGTACCTGTGCTCCCAAGCACTACCAAGGACCAGCAGACGTTGCTGAAACTCGGATACCGAGATGGAGGCACCTAGGCCAAAGGCACTGCGGAGAACCAGCTGACGGTACTGGAACCCGGACGGGTAGCAGAAGGTACCCATGGAAATTTAAGTTGACAGGCCGCGAGCCGGCCGCAGTTACCGTAACACAGGAGCAAGTGTTGACTGTGCTAACAGCACTTCCGAGCAACAACTGGCGGTGTTGGAGCCCAGGGATGAGAAGAGAACAGGGTGGAGGCAGCAGGACTGTTTGCCGTACACACAGCAGGGGAACAGCTGACATTACTGAACCCCAGTAACACAGGAGCAAGTGTTGACTGTGCTAACAGCACTTCCGAGCAACAACTGGTGGTGTTGGAGCCCAGGGATGAGAAGAGAACAGGGTTGAGGCAGCAGGACTGTTTGCCGTACACACAGCAGGGGAACAGCTGACATTACTGAACCCCAGTAACACAGGAGCAAGTGTTGACTGTGCTAACAGCAGCACTTCTGAGCAACAACTGGCGGTGTTGAAGCCCAGGGATGAGAAGAGAGCAGGGTGGAGGCAGCAGGACTTTTTGCCGTTCACACAGCAGGGGAACAGCTGACATTACTGAACCCCAGTAACACAGGAGCAAGTGTTGACTGTGCTAACAGCACTTCCGAGCAACAACTGGCGGTGTTGAAGCCCAGGGATGAGAAGAGAGCAGGGTGGAGGCAGCAGGACTTTTTGCCGTTCACACAGCAGGGGAACAGCTGACATTACTGAACCCCAGTAACACAGGAGCAAGTGTTGACTGTGCTAACAGCACTTCCGAGCAACAACTGGCGGTGTTGGAGCCCAGGGATGAGAAGAGAACAGGGTGGGGCAGCAGGACTGTTTGCCGTACACACAGCAGGGGAACAGCTGACATTACTGAACCCCAGTAACACAGGAGCAAGTGTTGACTGTGCTAACAGCACTTCCGAGCAACAACTGGTGGTGTTGGAGCCCAGGGATGAGAAGAGAACAGGGTTGAGGCAGCAGGACTGTTTGCCGTACACACAGCAGGGGAACAGCTGACATTACTGAACCCCAGTAACACAGGAGCAAGTGTTGACTGTGCTAACAGCAGCACTTCTGAGCAACAACTGGCGGTGTTGAAGCCCAGGATGAGAAGAGAGCAGGGTGGAGGCAGCAGGACTTTTTGCCGTTCACACAGCAGGGGAACAGCTGACATTACTGAACCCCAGTAACACAGGAGCAAGTGTTGACTGTGCTAACAGCACTTCCGAGCAACAACTGGCGGTGTTGAAGCCCAGGGATGAGAAGAGAGCAGGGTGGAGGCAGCAGGACTTTTTGCCGTTCACACAGCAGGGGAACAGCTGACATTACTGAACCCCAGTAACACAGGAGCAAGTGTTGACTGTGCTAACAGCACTTCCGAGCAACAACTGGCAGTGTTGGAGCCCAGGGATGAGAAGAGAACAGGGTGGAGGCAGCAGGACTGTTTGCCGTACACACAGCAGGGGAACAGCTGACATTACTGAACCCCAGTAACACAGGAGCAAGTGTTGACTGTGCTAACAGCACTTCCGAGCAACAACTGGCGGTGTTGGAGCCCAGGGATGAGAAGAGAACAGGGTGGAGGCAGCAGGACTGTTTGCCGTACACACAGCAGGGGAACAGCTGACATTACTGAACCCCAGTAACACAGGAGCAAGTGTTGACTGTGCTAACAGCACTTCCGAGCAACAACTGGCGGTGTTGAAGCCCAGGGATGAGAAGAGAGCAGGGTGGAGGCAGCAGGACTTTTTGCCGTTCACACAGCAGGGGAACAGCTGACATTACTGAACCCCAGTAACACAGGAGCAAGTGTTGACTGTGCTAACAGCACTTCCGAGCAACAACTGGCGGTGTTGAAGCCCAGGGATGAGAAGAGAACAGGGTGGAGGCAGCAGGACTGTTTGCCGTACACACAGCAGGGGAACAGCTGACATTACTGAACCCCAGTAACACAGGAGCAAGTGTTGACTGTGCTAACAGCACTTCCGAGCAACAACTGGCAGTGTTGAAGCCCAGGGATGAGAAGAGAGCAGGGTGGAGGCAGCAGGACTTTTTGCTGTTCACACAGCAGGGGAACAGCTGACATTACTGAACCCCAGTAACACAGGAGCAAGTGTTGACTGTGCTAACAGCACTTCCGAGCAACAACTGGCGGTGTTGGAGCCCAGGGATGAGAAGAGAGCAGTGTGGAGGCATCAGGACTGTTTGCCGTACACACAGCAGGGGAACAGCTGAAATTACTGAACCCCAGTAACACAGGAGCAAGTGTTGACTGTGCTAACAGCACTTCCGAGCAACAACTGGCGGTGTTGAAGCCAAGGGATGAGAAGAGAGCAGGTTGTAGGCAGCAGGACTTTTTGCCGTTCACACAGCAGGGGAACAGCTGACATTACTGAACCCCAGTAACACAGGAGCAAGTGTTGACTGTGCTAACAGCACTTCCGAGCAACAACTGGCGGTGTTGAAGCCCAGGGATGAGAAGAGAGCAGGGTGGAGGCAGCAGGACTTTTTGCCGTTCACACAGCAGGGGAACAGCTGACATTACTGAACCCCAGTAACACAGGAGCAAGTGTTGACTGTGCTAACAGCACTTCCGAGCAACAACTGGCAGTGTTGGAGCCCAGGGATGAGAAGAGAACAGGGTGGAGGCAGCAGGACTGTTTGCCGTACACACAGCAGGGGAACAGCTGACATTACTGAACCCCAGTAACACAGGAGCAAGTGTTGACTGTGCTAACAGCACTTCCGAGCAACAACTGGCGGTGTTGTAGCCCAGGGTCAAGGAGGATGTTTAAATACTATATCAAGTATTTTCCTTGTTACGTGTCAATTAAAAATGTCTATACTCCAAACAAGAGAAATATAACCTTTAGTACCATAAGATGATGATTTTACTTTAAAAAATATATGTAAATTAATAATTTACAAACATAAACGCATACATTAACATGTTGAAAAGCAATGCAAACCACAATAAAAATAGGTTAAATAATCTGCTATACGGTTTTAAATAAAAACATACAAGTACATATCAGAATCCATTAATGATGGATAAGTAACAGTATGTACACCATTTTTATTGTATAGACAATGAATGGCTGACTTAAAAACATAATCAGCATTACAAGTTATCTGTGACATTCATAAAACTTTACATTTGCTGAATAATATCACTAAAAAGTTTTTAAAAATATCTAAAATTTCCATCATGTAATACTGATAATATGTGCCAATCATTTATATTAACAAACCAAACCTTTAAAAAGTGCATAGTGCATAGTGAAAACAGCTATTTATGCCTGACTGTGGACTTGCAAGCATGACAACGGATAGATAAGGTATATATAGATGAGACTGCATAGCCACAGATGGTGAATGGCGATGTAATACTGTACCTCAATAAAGTGTGCGTTAGTACTACATACTTTTTTTTATATAGCTTTATAAAAGGTTACGTGCATGTATGGTTGCGCCTTTGTTTGAACGCACAGACTGGCTTCCTGCTGTGACGCGTTGGGTATTGGAGCGTCTGTGCGTCTTATGACGCAGACTAACATTCACGGTGCGCATCGTTCATCATCGCAAGCGTACCGACAACACAAAGGCGTTGTCATTACTGCTTTACTCAGTAAACATGCACCTATGATGAAACATACACGCATGTGCCCTATTACATAACAAGCTACAAGAAAAACGCGTGTGAGGTGTGACACAGTTGTTTTGTTAAGGTACAGTATTATATCGACATTGTACAGGTGTCGCTATTCAGTCTGATAAATAGATATCATTCACCTATTCTATCAGTTGTCGTTCTTTCAGCACCACTTACAGGTATATATTTTGCTATTGTGACTATGCACTATTGACTTTAACAAGGTAATGCATGATTTTTGTTACCGATTATCATGTTTACATGAAGGACCTTTATGATATGGGCTGTTAAATTTCTAATTAAATATGTATTTTTTAAAATGACACAAATATAAGTAATGTTGAAGAGGACTATTCCTACATGCATTGTTTGCACAATATTACAGGTGTACATCATGTCCCTTAATCAACATTGGATTATTATATTTACTTGTATGCTTTTATTTAAAAGCCAAGAACACTGAAGTCTAACCTTCGCACTGCAGCTGTTGTCAAAGTTCAACCCACATTATGCACTTACAACATTGCAGCATTTGAGGCATGCTGTGAGTTGGATTTGTCTAAGCTATGGAGTGACAAGGTTGACCATCAGTACCCTATAGCATAAGTAGGCTTTTGTGTTAGCATTTGTTTTCGACATGTGCATATCTGAAATAATATGTCACAATTATTTTGTTACAGATTTGTGACAAAGACTAATCATTTTATGGTTTTAAAGCTGACGTTTCAATTGTTTACAGCTTACAAAACAGGGTGTAGCCTCATATCTGTGTAGCACTAGACACTTTGACATGTCATGTTTTTTTCACCATGTGTAGGTAGCTAGCAGTAATTTTTGCCGGACACACAGCAGGGGAACAGCAGGCGTTACTGAACCCCACAAACACATCAGCGATTGTTTTCATCTGTGCATCTAACACTTCTGAGCAGCAACTGGCGGTGTTGAAGCCCAGGGTCAAGGAGGGTGTAGGCAGAGGCCTAGTATGAGATGTTTGAAGTTGAATTTGTAGTTAGCAGCAGTAATTTTTGCCAGACACACAGCAGGGGAACAGCAGGCGTTACTGAACCCCACAAACACATCAGCGATTGTTTTCATCTGTGCATCTAACACTTCTGAGCAGCAACTGGCGGTGTTGAAGCCCAGGGTCAAGGAGGGTGTAGGCAGAGGCCTAGTATGAGATGTTTGAAGTTAAATTTGTAGTTAGCAGCAGTAATTTTTGCCAGACACACAGCAGGGGAACAGCAGGCGTTACTGAACCCCACAAACACATCAGCGATTGTTTTCATCTGTGCATCTAACACTTCTGAGCAGCAACTGGCGGTGTTGAAGCCCTGGGTCAAGGAGGGTGTAGGCAGAGGCCTAGTATGAGATGTTTGAAGTTGAATTTGTAGTTAGCAGCAGTAATTTTTGCCAGACACACCGCAGGGGAACAGCAGGCGTTACTGAACCCCACAAACACATCAGCGATTGTTTTCATCTGTGCATCTAACACTTCTGAGCAGCAACTGGCGGTGTTGAAGCCCAGGGTCAAGGAGGGTTTTGAAATAAAATATTGAGTTATTGCCTTGTTACGTGGCCATTGCAAATGTATGTACTTCAAACAAGAATAAATTAAGTTTTACTAGGACAATAAAATGATGAATTTCAATTCCAAGAATAGAAAAATATTTATACTTGAGAGTCCTCTGTGGTTGATATCGTTTAATGGCTAACTGAAAATATGGTAACAAATTCAAAGCTTTCGAGACTACTTAGGTCTCTTTATCAGGCTAAGAGTAAAACAAAAAATGAAGAATCACATATTTCTACACACAACAGGACACAGGAATAGTGCAATAGGTAAGACAAGTGACGTAAAGCAGAACTGTCATTATGGCAGAGGGATGATCATAAATATTGGAACAGTTCATAGATAAGGAGAGAAAGTTTTATTGCCCTCTGATTGGGGTCTGGTGTTCTGTTTTGATGCCCCTAGAAGGTCAGAGACGCAGATTCCTTAATTGATATAGAATGACATGAATCCGTGTGATCTATTCATTACAGCACTAACAGTGTCAAAGGTCATCATGAGATTATATTCCCAAACCTTTCTATCTTTCTCAGATTTGAAGTTATATTTTAATACCAGTAGTTTCATATCCATCATGCTATGACCGGGCATACAAAAGTGTTTTGCCAGAGGTAAATCCATTATTTTTTCTCTTATTGTGTGGCGATGATAATTCATCCTTGTTCTCAGTTTTTGGCCGGTCTCCCCCACATACAGACCCCTAGTTGGACATTTTGTACATATAATTAGGTACACCACATTAGATGTGATGCAGCTGAAAGTACCTTTGATCTTGTAGTCCTGATGGGAGCAGGGGATCTTTATCTTGTCCGTGGTCATTATAGATGCACAGGTTTTACATTTCTTATGGTTGCAAGGAAAGGTTCCTGCAGCTGTTGGGGAGGACAGGGAGCTTCTGACAATGATGCTTCTTACATTTGGGGGCTGCCTAAAACACAGTAGTGGGGGGTCGCCTCAGAAAGACTTTTTTGAACCAGGGATACCATCCAAGAACAATTGAAAACCAAATTTCAAGAGCCAACAGAATATCAAGGAATCACCTGCTACATTACAAAGGTAAAGAAGAAAATAACCGGGTGCCTCTAGTGGTCACCTACAATCTAAATCTGGAGGTGCTAAGGGGAGCTACAGGAAACTACAACCTTTACTACAAAAAGATGCCCGATATTACAATCCATATTTCCAGACCCCCCACTACTGTGTTTTAGGCAGCCCCCAAATGTAGGAAGCATCATTGGTGTACCTAATTATATGTACTAAATGTCCAAATGGGGGTCTGTATGTGGGGGAGACCGGACAAAAACTGAGAACAAGGATGAATTATCATCGCCACACAATAAGAGAAAAAATAATGGATTTACCTGTGGCAAAAAACTTTGGTATGCCCGGTCATAGCATGATGGATATGGAATTACTGGTATTAAAATCTAACTTCAAATCTGAGAAAGATAGAAAGGTTTCGGAATATAAGCTCATCATGACCTTTGACACTCTTAGTGCTTGAATGAATAGATCACACGGATTCATGTCATTCTATATCAATTAAGGAATCTGCGTCTCTGCCCTTCCAGGGGCATGAAAACACAAAACCAGACCCCAATCAGAGGGCAATAAAACTTTCTATCCTTATCTAGGAACTGTTCCAATATTTATGTTCATCCCTCTGGCATAATGACAGTTCTGCTGCACGTCACTTGTCTTACCTATTGCACTATTCCTGTTTCCTGTTGTGTATAGAAATATGTGATTGTTCATTTTTTGTTTTAGTCTTTGCCTGATGAAGAGACGTGAGTAGCCTCGAAAGCTTGCAATTTTTTACCATTAGTGTTGAGCGATACGATACTGCAAATATCGGATATCGGCCGATATTAGCTGTATCGACCTTTCGATTCCGAATACCGATATTTTCGTCATATCGAATACCGGAATCGGATTTGTCACTGTCACTGTGAGTGTCCGTCGGTCGGGTCTGTCAGGAGTCAGCGGCACTTACCTGGCAAGAAGATCTCCGGCGGTCACGTCCTGGACTGCTTGATGGCCGCCATTATCTTCTCCCTGGCGGTCACATGCAGTTTTTCGCGATAACTCCAGTGACTGCTGGGTAATCCCGGCCGTAAAGCAGTCAGTCCGATGACGTCACCGCCGGGGAAGCAGGTAATCAGCTGTGCTGCGCCGGGATGACAGGCTCTGCCTGTCATTCTGATGTAGCAGAGCTGGATCGTCGTGGGACACTCGTTACTATGGACTGCGTCGGACAGGTGGTATACTGCTGTTTTTTTTTTTCATTTTTTTACAGGAGATCGATGGCGTCGCAAGATGAGACTGTAATAAAAGTAATGAAAACTGTGTTGTGTTTTTTATTAAATTAAAAAAAAATTTTATGAACATTCACCCGTCCGGGTACATCAACAATTTAACTATTTACATATTTAACTATTTACATACAGGGACCCTGTCCGGGTTATTTATAATTCTTTGGCAGGGGTGTTCCAGGTACCACCTGGTACTCTTCTGATGCTTGCCAAACATCCGAGACACCAAGGACCACCAGGACCTGATGACATCGTGTGGCCTGTACAGTCAAGTCGTGACCCGCTATCTGGGTCTGTGTGGCCACCTCTTTCATCTCCCTCCGGGTCTGGACCCCTATGTCCCGGACTGAACGAACCCCAGGGGGCCTAACAGGCGTCGGGTACGGGCCAGCTATAGTTATCATGTCCATAGCTGGGGCTGCTGAGGAGACCACTGAGGGAGGCTGGGGAGATTTACGGCGTGGGGTGGGCACTTGTGCAGAGGCCTGGTTGGGGGAGGCTGAAGGCTCGGAGGGTCTGTCAGTTTCCTGACACTCTGGGGAGTAGGGGTCGCACCTGGTAACATTTAGGGCGTACCATCCATTGTAACCCCAGTGTCGGGTGTAAGTCACCAAGTCTCCTGGCAACAGGTCCCTCCCCGGGTGTCCTTCTGGGAGGTGAGTCTCCACGTCCCACCGGGTCACAAAGACTTCTAAATAAAGTCCAGGCTCCTGGATGAAGCCCCAACCACCTTTCAATTTAAAGCTCCGTACTGCACCCTTACGCCGCGGCTCCCTCAGGGTACCTTTATCTTTTCTCATCCGGTCCTTATCTGCCCGGTCCTTCTCGATGTGACGTTGGCGAAGTTTCTGGGATTCGCGCTGCTCCCTTTGTCGCTCTGCTTCCTCCTCCCAACGTCTCCACTCTTCCTCCTGACGCCGGTTGTAATTCTCCTCCAGCATCTCCATGTCTCCACCATCAAACTGCAGCTTATGATGTCCGGTTTGCGGCAGCTCTCCTGGCGCCCCCCAGTCCTGGCGGCGCTCACCTGCGGAGGAAGCAGCCGGCTCTGGAACAGATGACAGTCGGGGCTCCGGTACAGACTGGTAGACCTCTGGTGCCTGCGCGGCCTCCTCCATGAGGACGGGTGTCGCTTCTTCTGTCTCAGCGACGGGGGCAGACAGCGGGATCTGGGGTGCTGCCGGTGCAGAGGTTTTTGCAGGAACGGGTGCCTCCACTGCGACAACGTCAACCGGATCACATTGCAAGGGCTGGGATGCCCGCACGGACTCCTCTACTAGAACGGGTGCCTCACCTTCCGGTACAAACACTTCAGGTAAGAGGGATTGACGCCGCTCCAAGTTTAGTTTTAGGGCATGCCAGCTGGCTTCCATCCTGGCGACCTCCTCCCGGTGCCGGGCCAGGTCTCTCAGGGTATCCTCCGCTTCTTGCAGCGTAGGAGGGTTTCCAGGCCGGGTGCCCAACGGTGGTTCCGTGGCGATCGGGTCGCTTCCGTGGGGGGAGAGCTCTGACTGCTCCATCCCTTCACACTTCTGCTCGTGTCCATTAGCCATCTCTGCCAAGTCACATGTGTCATTAGCATCTGGAGAGGGCCCCTCTTTTGTAGTGAGGCGGGACCTTCGTGTTAGTTTCCGCACACTGAGGAGGATGAGGAGGCGGGACCCAAGAGCTGTGGGGCACGATCTTACATTGCAGTACCATTTAGAGTGGTCGGCCACTGAGTGAGTGTACACCCACAAAGAGCACGCCCTTCTTCTTCACCAGTGCCTCGTCGTGACGCAGATATGGCGGAAAAATGGCAAATACATTCTCTGATGATTTTAGCAATTCTCAAGCACAAAACCAGTTCAATTCAGGCACACAGGACTCGCTTATAGCGAGCTACAGAATCCTGTTCGTGACGCCCAAGTTGAGTCGCACAGAGCAAGAGGTTTTGGGGGTACCCGGCACCGAGCCCGTCGACTTCTATGGGGTATGTCACGGCTTTACCCGGCAATTGAATCAGAGTCTATTTTACTATGTAGAAGTGTATAAACTATAAATATATGTATATATATAATGTCACAATGACATGTATATATATATATATATATATATATATATATATATATGTATTCTATGTGTGTATATTTTGTGTTTACAACGAAAGAAAGGTTTTTTTTGGTTGCGATTTTTTGTTCCCATAGACTTACATTGGACTTCCGGTATCGGAATCGGATATCGACGATATTTAGTGATATCGGCGATACCATTTCGATACGATATTTTTAGATATCGAGCAGTATCGCTCAACACTAGTTACCATCTTTTCAGTTATCCATTAAAAGGTATCAACCACTGAGGACTCTCAAGTCTAAATATTTATCTATCTACTGGCTAAGACGGTACGAAGATACACATCTTTCCTAATTTCAAGAATAAAAATAAAGACCCTGCAAATATAAACGCATATATGCACATGGCAACAAGAAATGGAACAACACACCACCCAAAAATTAGTTTACAAAATATAGTGTTGTAAATTTAAGAATAAAAGTCCATTTTTGTATTTATGAATAATGCTTAAGGAACGCTATGTTAAACCATAACATAGTGAAGACAATGGATTTTGTAATAGTCACTCATCATCATCATCATTGCAATTTAGATGTGACAGTCACAGACATTTCAATTATTTAAGTTAATAAAATCGTTACTTTGTACAGCATGTATGACATGTCCAGCATGGACTCATCAATGTGATGACGCAATAATGTACGATAAAAAATAACCATTTAAAAAAACATTATGCATTGTCACAATTTAAGTGTGTGCCTGCAAGTGTAGGTGAAACAAAGGCTACGGATAGCAAAGGTATATTCTATGTCTGTATCAGACAGTGGACAGCCTCTGATGGGTAATGGCGATGTTATACTGTACGTCAATAAAGTCTGCGGCTGCAATCATGCATTTTTTGCTTGTACAGTGTTGAAGAGGGTAAAAGCATGTCTGGTTGCGCAAGGCTTTATCCGTCAACACTACCTTCCTACTGTCACGCGTAGGGTAGGGTAGCGTGTGTCTATTAGATGACTCTCTATAAAATGTGACCTTACGCAGCGTTATTCTGCCCTAGGGACGCCAAAAATACGACAGCAGTAATCATTTACTGTCTAATACTCCACCTATGACCAACAAAAAAAGCACGTTCCCTCTTTAACAATCTACAAGACTAACAAGCATAATGGTTGACGCTGACTTTATTGAGGTACAGTATTACATCGACATTGTCCATGAGTAACTATGCACAGTGATACCTATATACCATTATTAATTTATATCTGTTGTGGTTGTTTCAACAGCACTTGCAGGTATAACTACCTATTGTCAGTATGCATGATGCACTTTCTAGATGTAATAATTTATTATTGCACATTATTACCAGGTTTAGATGCTGGCCATTTCATATATGGTGTGTAAAGTTACAGTTGGCATCAGTATGTGTATTTTATAATGTCTGTCATAAATATAACTCGTGATGATGATGATGAGGATGTTTATGATTCGTACATCCATTGACTGCATTATCTTACAGGTACAGATAAAGTTCCTTAAAAAGCATTAATTGATAAGTATGAAATGTACGGTACTTTTATGCATTAATTTCAAAAAGTGAACACTATGTTTTAGTTTTTGTTACCATTTCTAATAGACATGTGCAGATATGCGCTGTGATGACAAATTATTATTTGTCCATATTTGTTATAAAAATGTATCATTCTAGGCCTGGAAAACTTCACAATTTCCTGTTTTAAGCATAACAATCAGGGTGACGGCTCTTCCCTATTTGGAGCATGTTCGACATGGGTTTTTCTGTGCATGTGTAGGGAACAGGAGACTTCTTGCCGGACACACAGCAGAGGAACAGCTGGCGTTACTGAACCCCACTAACACTATAGCTTGTGTATTGGTCTGTGGACACGACACTTCTGAGCAGCAACTGGCAGTGTTGTAGCCCAGGGAGTAGAGTTCAGGTGGTAGAAAGATGAACATAACAGGAGACATGGATAACGTTGCGAACCAGTTATTTAATCTGAAAACGGACAGACAAATTCAGGCGAGATCCATGCCTTGTTCATTTTCAGAAAAGTAAGACGGTCTACATTATCGGAGGATAGTCGCATGCGACGGTCTGTTAGTACACCACCTGCAGCACTAAAGACGCGCTCCGATAATACACTGGCAGCAGGGCAAGCCAGCACCTCCAATGCATACTGGCTAAGCTCTGGCCATGTATCCAGCTTAGAGACCCAAAACTTGAATGGGGAAGAGCCATCTGGGAGTACACTGAGAGGGAAAGACATGTAGTCTGTCACCATCTTACGGAAACGTTGCCTCCTGCTGACTGGAGCCGTCTCGGATGGTGTAGACATTTGTGGCGCTGCCACAAAACTTCGCCACATTTGGAACATACTGGTCTTGCCCTGTGCAGAGGCGCTGCTTGTGCTCCCTCTTGTTGCAGAGCTGTCTCCACTGCCTCGACGCACAGAGCTGCTTTGTAAAGCAGTAGCAGCAGCAGTGCTCTCGGCTGGAATGGAGAACATTATGGATTGCACCAGTGTGTATTGGTACTCCCGCATTTTACGCTCCCGGTTCAACGGTGTGATGAGGCTTTGTAAGTTGTCCCGGTAGCAAGGGTCTAGGAGGGTGTACACCCAACAATCAGACGTGGTGAGAATGTGGTCGATGCGGCGGTCGTTTCTCAGGCACTGCAGCATGAAATCAACCATGTGCTGCAGACTCCCAACTGGCCAAGAAACGCTGTCCCCTGCAAGAGGCGTCATCTCTGCCTGCTCTGCATCACCCCACCCTCGCTCTACATACTGACTAGAGCGTTGTGTACCTCCCTCTGGAGCGATGTCTTCCTCCTCCATTGACTCCTCCTCCTCATCCTCCTCACAAAGTGAGCCATGCCCAGCCCTTTGTGAGGAACCACGTTGCGCTGACTGTCCAGAAGGTGATGGAATTTGTGACTCCTCATCCTCCACCTCTTCCAAAACCTCATCCCTTAGTGCTTACAGTGTTTTTTGAAGCAGGCAGATAAGGGGGACAGTCAGGCTGACTAGTGCATCATCTGCACTCGCCATCCGCGTTGACTCATCAAACGCACGTAAAACGTGGCAGATGTCCTTCATAGAGGCCCACTCAGTAGTGGTGAAGTGTGAACGGCGCAAATTGCGAGTTGATTGCGCCTGATGCAGCTGATACTCCATTACTGCTGGCTGCTGCTCACACAACCGCTCCAACATATGTAACGTGGAATTCCACCTGGTGGGTACGTCACATATGATGCGATGTTCAGGAAGGCGAAATCTGCATTGCAGAGCTGCAATGCGCGATCTGGCCATGCTGGAACGTCGCAAATGAGCGCACTCTAGGCGGACCTTGTGCAGCAGTGCATCAAGATCCGGATAGTCCCTCAAAAAACTCTGCACGACCAAGTTGAGCACATGTGCCAGACATGGTATGTGAGTGAGGTTGCCAAGGCCCAGAGCTGCCACCAGATTTCGGCCATTGTCACACACTACCAAGCCTGGCTGGAGATTCGCTGGCAAAAAAACACACGTCGCTCTCCTGCTTGATGGCATTCCAGAGCTCCTGCGCTGTGTGGCTTCGATTCCCCATGGAAATTAATTTCAGGACGGCCTGTTGACGTTTGGCCATGGCTGTGCTCATATCGGTCGCAACAGGTAAGCGTTCACGGGTCCATGTGGAGGTAGACCGTGACGGCTCCTGCAGCGATGATTCTGAGGAACTGGAGTAGGAGGAGGAGTCAATGTGGACAGACTGGATTCCTGCAATCCTTGGAGTTGGCAGAACACGTACAGCGCCATTCGCAAGATCTGTACCCGGCTCCACAACATTGACCCAATGGGCAGTGTGGGAAAGGTATCGTCCCTGGCCATGGGTACTGGTCCACGCATCGGTGGTCAGGTGGACCTTGCTACTGACGGCATTTAGTAGCGCATGTTTAATTTTTCCCTCAACATGCTTTTGCAAACCAGGGACGGCTTGCCTGCTGAAATAAAATCGGCTTGGCACATTGTATTGTGGGACTGCCAATGTCATTAAGTTACGGAAACTGTCAGTCTCCACCAGCCTGAATGACAGCATTTCAAGGGACAGGAGTTTTGCAATGCCAGCATTCAGAGCCTGTGCTCGTGGATGGTTTGCCGAGTATGGCCGTCTTTTATCCCATGCCTGTGCTACCGATGGCTGTTTTGTGGCCTGTGAGTGTGAGGATGACAGGGAACTTGCAGCTGTGGGTGGAATAACACTGGGTCTCTGGACAACAGTGACAGAGGTTCTTCCATGGCGATCCTGTGAGGAAGTCGAACCAGCTGTGTGTGAGCTGGAGGAAGAGGCTCCAACACGAGCTGAAGATGTAGGTGCTGCTGTAGGTTGGCCTACATCTCCAGTGTGTCTTTGTAACTCAACCACGTGCTTGTCCGCACATGTTTCCACATATTTGTGGTATTAAGGTTACTGACACTTTTACCTCTTTTTACTTTTTGATTGCACAGCTTGCATTTGACATAGCAAATATCATCTGCAAGTGTGTCAAAAAAGGACCACGCAGTGCAAGTCCTGGGAGCGCCCGTTTTGGCTGTTGTAAGAGAACTGCTACGAACGGGTGCCAAACTGGAGGCTACAGGCAACCGAGTCTGCAGCCTACCTCTCCCTACTGTTTGGACCGTTGGGGCAATCTCTTCCTCAGAGCTGCTCCCACCACCTTCCTGTTCCTCACGCCATGTTGGGTCTTGGACCTCATCATCTCCAGTACCCTCTTCCAACACCTGCTGCTGTTGGGTGGTCTGGCCAGCACCATGCTCAACAGAAACTGGCACCTGAGTCTCATCATCATCAGATGCGTTCTGCGGTGTGCTGATCATCGGCACTGGCTCACCCGCCTCTTCAGATTCAGAGAGACACAGCTGTTGCGCATCACTGCATACTCCCTCTTCTTCACATTCCAGAATGCTGCTTGGCTGGGCCCCTGTTTGCAAGCCAACAGATTCTGAGAACAGAAGCAGAGACTCAGCTGGCTCCTTTACAGAGCTCTCTGACTGCCTGGGCAATTTGGCAGGCGGTGAAGGACAGATGGTTGTTCAACAGTGCTGTGGTCCTGAGAGGAGGTGGAAGCAATTGAAGTCGATGCATTGGCTGCCATCCAACCAACAACGGCTTCAATTTGTTCTTCCCGCAGCAGGGGGGTACGCCGACCTCCTACAAAAGTGCGCATAAATGAACGCTCACGGGGAAAACTGGTGGATGCTGTGTCACTGGGTGGGGCAGCAGCCACAGAATCCCCACGTCCTCTCCCTGCTGAAACTCCACGGCCACGACCACGTGCCTTACTCCCTGCCTTCTTCATCTTGGTAGATTGATAAAGAAAGTCAGAAAAGTTATAAGGCCTAAGTGTGGTTATTCCTCAGAGACTGCAGTGAACACTGCAGACAACTGTTCACTAGCTGTGAAAGGCCCCTTTGTGTACTTCTATAGTGTTTGCAACCAATGTATTGTATACGGATGGAAGCGCGTCACACTAATAGATTATATTTTTTTAAAATAGAATGGAGCAGCACCAATTAGAGAAAAATGTGAAGGATGAGGCAGTGACACACGCTCAGCAGACTACAACCAGCAGTGGTTGAATAACTAACTGGAGCGTAATCTGCACTCAAAAAATGAAAAGCTCACAGACTACAGTGAACACTGCAGACAACTGTTCAGTAGCTGTAAAATGCCCCTTTGTGTACTTCTATAGTGTTTGCAACCAATGTATTGTATACGGATGGAAGCGCGTCACACTAATAGATTATATTTTTTTAAAATAGAATGGAGCAGCACCAATTAGAGAAAAATGTGAAGGATGAGGCAGTGACACACGCTCAGCAGACTACAACCAGCAGTGGTTGAGGAACTAACTGGAGCGTGATCTGCACTCAAAAAATGAAAACCTCACAGACTACAGTGAACACTGCACACAACTGTTCACTATCTGTGAAAGGCTCCTTTCTGTACTTCTATAGTGTTTGCAACCAATGTATTGTATAGGATGGAAGCGCGTCACACTAATAGATCACTGTTAATTTCAATTGAATGGAGCTGCACCAATTCCACAAAATAAAATAAAAAAAAGAGTCAGTGAGTGACACGTGCAGATGCCTACAAACAGCGGTGGATGCAGAGCAAACTGCAGCATCACCTGCACTCTCACACACACACCTTGCACAGAGCTGTTAAAATAACACTGCAAGGCAAAAGGAAGCTTTACACAGCGGTTGGTAAACTAGCTTGCCTAAAGCACAGTACACAAAATCGCAATCTCTAACTGTCCCTCAGAGTCAGCAGAGCAGCGTTCTGTCCCTAACTGAGTTCACAGCACAGTGACGCTAAAATGGCGGCGGCGCCTTTTATAGTGCATTCTGACATCATTTCAACAGCCAATCACAGCCATGCCATTAGTTAACATGACTGCAGCAGTACAGGATGTGCCCACACTTCGTAGGATTCCTCATTGGCTGACTAAAATCACAGTGCCTCTCAAAGAATTATGGGAACTTCCGATTCCGGTATACGATATATGAAAAATATCGGAACTAAGTATCGGAATTCCGATACAGCGAATATCGGCTGATACCCGGTACTTGCGGTATTGGAATGCTCAACACTACCCATGAGATATTTGTAGACAGCTATTAAGTCTCCTCTCAATCTTCTTTTTTGCAAGCTAAACATTCCCAAATCCTGTAACCGTTCCTCATAGGACATGGTTTGCAGACCAGACACCATTCTGGTCGCTCTTCTCTGAACTTGCTCCAGTTTGTTGATGTCTTTTTTAAAATGTGGTGTGTTATGAATGTGCTAGAGATGGTTTCTGAGCAGAGGCTCCCTCTGGTGGTTACAGACAGTACTGAACCTTTCAGCGAGGAATGGCAATCTGGGATCACGAACTGGTCTGAAATAAGGGAGGTTCCCTCCCATGATGGTTGCCGGTGATCGGTTGTTCTTGTCTCGATTGTGGTTCCTGGTTCATTTGGAAGTTTGCTGAGTCTTGCCTGCATCTTCTGCTATCAGATTAGATATTTTCTGCTTTTATTTTTGTGCTTGATATTTGCATTGTTTTCTGCACATTTGTGGAGGACAGCTGGGTCCCCTCCTGGGGCCTGAGTTCCTCACAGTTTGTCTGTAGCCGCTGTTGTTTTTTCATTTGATTTTTCCTGCTTTTTTAGCGGCTGCAGCTTGGTTTTGTTCACACTGAGATCTGATTTAGTGGGTTGCAAAATCGTGTGATCTCAGTATTTTTGTAATCAGAATTGTTGGATTTTTGTAGGGTTTTCTGAGTTGCAGAAAGTAATCTCTCCTGTCCATTCCTATTTAGTCAGCTTGTGGCCACAGCATTTGCTCAATCTGTTTTCTGCCTGCGTTTGTGTTTTCATCTTGTCTAACTGCCATTATATGTTTGGGGGCTGCCTATTCCTTTGGGGCTCTACTCCGGAGCAGATAGCTTTCCTGTTTGTATCTTTAGGTATAGCTATCTCTCAGGCTGTGACGAGGCGTCTAGGATCAACGTAGGAACGCTCCACGGCTACCTCTAGTTGTGTGGTTAGTTCAGGTTTCTGCAACCCATTAGTTACCAACATCTCAGGTGTTCGGCTGCCCTGCTGTTGTTCCTGTCCTCCTCAGTTACCGTACATAACAGTATCACCGGCCAAACGGAAAATTATATGGTACTCACAGAAGGGAAAAATAGTGTGGAAAAAAAAAAGTTGTCAGAGT